>CAUYRH010074582.1:0-18068 GCA_963574655.1 Perodicticus potto
TTGATCATACTGTGAGAGATAGCCCTCATAGCATTTTCTTAATCACTATATAAAGACATTGATACTCTACATTTGATAAGTTTCACCAGTACCCTACTAAGATGCACCGTAGGTGTGATCCCACCAATTGCCCTCCCTCCACCCATACTATGCAGCCTTAAAGAAAGATGGAGACTTTACCTCTTTTGTGTTTACATGGATGGAGCTGGAACATATTCTTCTTAGCAAAGTATCTCAAGAATGGAAGAAAAAGGATTGTTATTTTTATTAGTTCAATATTGAAGCAGCTTAAGCTGGCCGTTCTCAAAGTCAAAGCCAAGCTCTCTCAAACTTCCACGACATGGAATCACTTTCAAGATAACATGAGGATGTTATGTACCCTCTCAGATCTCTGGAGTGCTGGAATTCTCTTGAAGCTAAATGCCCTGTGACACAGCAACACATTGACTTCAGAGCAGATACTAGAATCCGGTTACCGTCTAACATAGTAAGCTACTCACGAGAGAGTTGTGCGAAAGGGTAAAACAAGTATCAGTCTTCTCACTTCTTTTTCCCTTTAGAAAATATCATTTTAAATACGAAAATATTATTTATGTCAGCATAAAAGGAGTTTATTATTATGCAGGTTAAATTTCTGTCTTACGTAGGTTTCTACCATCATCTAATATATTTATAATTAATGAGTTTTACAGTGTTTTCAATTTTAATTTTGAATGTATTGAAAATCAGCAGATATATTCCTCATAAGCAAAAGCTCTTGGGGTCCTCTGTAGTTTAAAAAATGCAAAGGATCCTGACACCCACTCATTGGAAATCTGGTTAAAGCATTGTCTAGCCCAGATCAAGGACGCATTCAATATTCGAAGTACAAAACTGAATAATCACATTGATAAATAAATACAGTGGCAGAGATAAATGTTCTAGGGAGGACTTAGGCTTTTCATTATTTTATAAATTTACTCTAACAAAAATTGTAAGTCAAGAAGATAATGAGAAAAACCCATAATAAATATGTTCTTTATGAAAAAGTAAATTTAGAACATTATTTCAATTGAATAAGGTCAGAATTAATTAAAATTACAATTATAAGTAAATGTTATTTAATATACTAGTCCACAATTAGCCAGGTATTCAGGTACATTATTAATTTTTATAAAGGAAATAGTGGATCATTCGATTATGGCTCTATATTATGAGTTTTTTGGGGAGTGGGCTTGTAAAACATTAGAAATTTGAAATCAAATAAGGAAAATGTTATAGATTTGCCAGGAGCTTTATACAACGATTTTGGTGCAAATAAACCTTCAAATTTTAATAAAATTCTCACCTATATACAAATCTGAAGCTGTGCAAAATTTATCGCTACTCCAGATTTGTATACAGAACATACAATTATTATGAAAATTATTTTTTAGGAGAAGGCGTATAATATTAAAATTAATGAGCAATTTTTGCTAAAGAGAAAATTAAAGGAATATTTTATGTCTCACTCTAGAGTTAAGAAATTTCAAACAACATATACACATACTAGTATTAATGCATCATCTTCCGACCTGCTGTGCGTATGTGTATATGTGGGTATATGTCTATATAGGAATGTATCTCAAGTCCAATTATAATGAAATTTGGTAATATTAACTGAGGTTAACACCTAATTTTATTTTATTCTTTTCACTTATATCTTCCTTGTGCAATTGCTTAGTAAAGTGGGTAGCTGGTGTTATGAAAAATTTTTACTCAACTCATTTTTAGTATGCTATCCAACCTAGGTATACAAAATCGCAGAAATACAATCCATAGTACAGGACACCAGAAACACCATTAATCCTAAAAAAGAGATGAATAGAGGATTAATAATCATATATTGTTTCATTATTACTGGGTTGTAATTTTTACTTATTCAAAAAAAAGCTTCAGACAATGCCTCCACGATGATGATTTTTACAAGTATTTTCCATTTACTTTCTTCCATCTGATCGAAGTAAAATCCTGACCAATAACCTCACCCAGGGTTTACTTGATTATATTATTTTGCAATTTGAAAATACTGTTTGTTCTTCACTTTTAAAGAGGATCAGGCGATGGCAAATGTGTGGAGAAGCAGTGGCTTGAGTCCTGTAAGAACATGGCACATTCCTCCCCTGCCCAGTTTTCCTGAGTCCCCTTCTCCACTTCTGCTGCCACCACATTGACCTTATTCTGTGGCACAGGAATTAGTGCAAACATCCCGCTCACCTCTAGCCCTGCCCCTGATATTAGGGATATTGTGATTAATATTGTTCAGCCACTATTAGCAAGAAACAAGATGAAAGAAAACCTGAAATGTCTTACGGGCTCCCTGGAGGAATTTTCTACTATTTGTGGTCACAGAAGCCCCTCAGATGACTGTGATAGACTGTGGGAAAGTTTTGGGGTCAGATCCAGAGAGAAAATGTCTGTTTTTCCAATGATTAGAGAAAATTTACTTTAAAGATAGCCCTCACTAGTAAGATAAGAAACACAATACTGCTATCAGGGATGTTTATGCAGTAAGATAAGAGCCTTTCCTCACACAGCCTTATACCAGGCACCCAGGTTTTAACAAAGGTTTAAGAATGTTGATCAGAGAGCAAGGCTTTGACTGCCTAATTAACCTTTCTGTGATAGACTATATATTACATATTAATTTTTGATGTGTCTTTCCTGTATACCACGTTGTGTTCTCTTGTTCCTCCTACCAGGATATCCATTGTTCTTGGAAAAACTGACTCACTAGCAATCAGTAACCTCCCTCCCACCACGCTGGCTTAGGGAGTGTTGACTTCCTGAAAACTTTTTCTTCCCTCCTTTTATCCCTACTCTATCCTCTTTTTAAGTATTTCAGAAATGGAAGAAAAAGTATCCAATGTACTCAGCCCTACTATGAAGCTAATTTAAAGGTTTCATATAAAGGTTACAACCCAACTATAGCACAAGAATACGGGGAAAGGGGCAAGGGAGGGGAGGGGGGAGGTTGGGGTGGAGGGAGGGTCATTGGTGGGGCCAAACCTACGGTGCACCTTAGAAGGGTACAGGTGAAGCTTACTAAATGCAGAATACAAATGTCTTTGTACAACAACAAAGAAAATGCCCTGAAGACTATGTTAAACAGTTTGATGAAAACATTTGAGATTGTATATGAAACCAGCACATTGTGCCCCATGATTGCACTAATGTACGCAGCTATGATTTAATAATAAAAAAAAAATAATTAAAAAAAAAGCACCGAAGTCTTATTCTTGTTTATAAACTTTACTCCTGTTATTTCTTTGCTTTTAGCTTCTACCCTCATCAGTATCTAGCCCTTACTTTTGAACGTCACCCACTATACCTGCCCGGAGGTCCTGAGGCAATGCCTGTCTGCCTCCCCATGCGGTTGGATGTGTCCCCGTGCTTAGTTCACTGTATTGGGATTAGCGTCAATATGTTAAGATCACCATTTCTGTCCTGCTGATGGATTTTTCCAAAAACAAAGTAGAAGAAACATACTTGATAATGGTCCAATCCATAGTATTTTCTATGCTATTCTTTCTGTTTCATCTAGGTAAGGGAGATTTGCCATACTTTTGTGGAAAAAAAACTCATTACGGACTCTTTATTATCTATATGTCTCAATAACAATGGCAAACTGTCTCTTCATAGTCTTCTTATTTTCAGGTATCATAGGGCCTGCTTTCCCGTTTTACTGTTACCAGGTGAAAATCTTTCTTCCATAATTGTCTATTAACAAATTCCTACCAAATACCTCCTGGGAACGAGCACTTGTTTCATTATCCTGGCCCCTGCACTTCAAATATATATCCCTTTTACTTTCCTCATCCAGGAATTTCTATTTTCCACTCTGACTGTTTTAAATTTTTTTAAGTCATCGCATAATAATTATGTACATTTATAGGGCACATAGAGTTGTTTCAATACACACAACCTATATTGATCACATCAGGGCAATGAGCGTAGCCGCCATCTCAAACATTGATCAATTCCTTGCACTGGGAACGTTCAATAACCTCTACCAGCTATTTGAATCTATATATGATGGCTGACTGCACTCATCCTATTGTGCGATAGAACTCAAGAACTTAGTCCTCTTATCTAACTACAATTCCGTATCCTTTATCAAATGTCCCCCTATTTTCCCTTCTGTTCACCATTTCCACCCTTTACCATTCTCTGCTTCTACTCTTTACTTCTGTGAGATCAACTTTTTTCAGCGTTAGCATATGAGTGATAGGGGTGGCGCCTGTGGCTCAGTGGGCAGGGTGCCGGCCCCATGTACCTAGGGTGGCAGGTTCAAACCCAGCCCCGGACAAATGGCAACAAAAAAATAGCTGGGCCTTATGGCGGGCGCCTGTAGTCACAGCTACTCGGGAGGCTGAGGCAAGAGAATCGCTTAAGCCCAGGAGTTGGAGGTTGCTGTGAGCTGTGACACCATGGCACTCTGCCAAGGGCGATAAAGTGAGAATCTGTCTCTACAAAAAATAAATAATAATAAACATATGAGTGATAACATGTGGTATTTGTCTTTCTCTCTCTGGCTTATTTGATTCATTTAAATTTCACCTAAATCAGTTGGGTTATGCTTTTACGTTGCTTATGTAATTTATAAACTCAGCTATTTTTAAAATCACTTGTTATTATATCTTGATAAAGTATACTATCAGTGTGCCTCTATATTTTCTATGTATACATTTTCTTTTCAAATTTTCTCACAAGTATACCTTTGGCTACTTTTTGTAGTGTGAATTTATAACATAAATTTTTTTTTTTTTTTTTTTTTTTGGCTTTTGAGCTTTCCACTTACAACTTTTCCAGAGATAAGATGTTGATCCCAAACTAATCACTCAGAAATATTTAAATATATAAATAATTAGCTTTAATTTAAGAAATGTTATATTACTAAAATATATAGGTCTTCACTTCAAAAGGAGATACAAACTTTAAAATGTTATTTATAACATGAATTAATATTTGAAAATTAAATACAGAAAGAAAAAGTGTACAAGAACCAAATGCAAAGTTATAAAAAAAAAATGTTCAATCAGATCAAATAAAAATTGTTAGCTACTTTGAGTTACTTTTAGTTCAGTAGACCGAGGTATTACATACGCTTTCAGAATTCCTGATGCTAATCACTTATGATAAGCAATTAGATCCCAAATTTCTCAACTTGAGAGCTGAGTAATACTATTGCCTAATCATTAGGTGGGTCATGTTATTTTAAACAGATATAATGGGTAACAGTAAGCAGTGTGTCAAAGACAGAGCAGTTGAGAAATTGGAAAATTTTATGGCACTTTGTCTAAACAGGATTAAGGCAAAACCAAAAGGATTATCATGCTCCAAACCCCAAAGATCTGTGTGAGAGCTGCTTTCCTAAACATTGGGATTAAAGGTTAGAATCACATTCAGCAAAAGGAATGCAAACACGGGCTCACAGAAAGCCCTGTCTGCAGAGAAAAAAACCAACAGCATCCTAGCTCTTATGTAACTGATACACTAAGAAACTTATTTGTATGAGAGGTCAACTTTTCTTTTCTTCATAAAACAGTAAGAATTCTTTTCTGTTTTTCATTTTATCTAATAACTTCTTTTCTTCATAAAATATACACCTAATTTTTGCAAGTTTATCCCCACTATGTGCACAACCTTCTCTAAAGAAACACTTTTTTCATATACATTTTTCTTTGTATTTACATATAAACATACAAAGTTAAAGATTTTTTTAAAAACAAATAATAAAGAGAAAAATCTGTAGCAAAGTTTTCTCTCTACGTGTCATATCTCATACTATTAAAACAACCCATCATTATTGAAATTCACGTAGCTTACTGTTATTAACTACTTATTAAGAATGCAATTTATTTTTACATAATTCTGTATATTTACTTTCAAAAAATGGCACAGTCCAGATTCAACCATATCTCTAAAAATGTCAAAAAATATGAACATTTTTAAAACTTTCCTTGCTCTGACCTGTAGTTCATAGGAAAGCAAGCAAATTTAATTCTTTTTTGTTAACTGGTTGAGGTTGTTTTGTTGTCAAAACTGCATATCCTAGGAGAACATTAGAGAAAGGTGCGTTGTGAGCAGTTATGTAGCAACTGGGTAAAGTCTGAATGAAGAAATGATAATAATGCTACTATAGGTTAAGAAGAAAGTACATATCTATTTGGTGTTAGGTTTAACCTATAGATTTTACTTAAGCCTGTCGTACAAACAATATGCCCACATCTGAATTCCCTGCGTAAGTGAGCGTAAGTTGGTAACAGATCATGTATAGCAGTGACTGTGCCTCTGGACTTGGAGAGGTAAAATTCTAAGAGTCTTGAGAGTCACGTCTTTCAAAATACCAAATTTATTTAGGTTCTCTTTGAAGTGTATCTGGCTTTAAAGAAACACAGGAAAGCAAGGCAGCTCTGGGTTTTTGGAAATTGATTTGTTGGCGAGGTCTATGGACGGGGCCAGTGTGTAGGGCGACTGACCTTCCCTTTACACATTTCCCCGTCTCCCTTCCCCAGGTGTTGCTGCCATCACTACCTTTCCCTTCCTCCCCTTTCCTCATGGCAAGACGCCTGGAAGAAGAGAGCTGTTAAGGCCTCTCCATTAAGCAACAGGTATGGTGGTTCTCAAGGAACAGGGCAGCCACGTCTTCTACCTCCTCCACCAATAGTCTTTCTCTCTGACATTTACAAGATGAGCCATCCACTGCACCGGGCCCAGAATGGGGAGGAACTGTTACACCTGTGTTTATCACCTGTAACAAAAATAGCTGGGCATTGTGGCAGGCGCCTGTGGTCCCAGCTACTCGGGAGGCTGAGGCAAGAGAATCACCTAAGCCCAGGAGTTGGAGGTTGCTGTGAGCTGTGACACCACAACACACTACCAAGGGCGATAAAGTGAGACTCTGTCTCTTAAAAAAAAAAAAAGAAAGAAATGGAACTTGTATGTATAAATATGCCACTGTTAATGTGCAATAAGCAATTGTAATATGTCATACCTTTGAAAAGTGTAAAAGAGGAATATTTGGTGTATTTTATTTCAAAATTCAATTATAATACTTGCATTTTTGAAAACATTGCACAAAACTGGAGGCATATTAATTATAATACTTGCATACCTGCTTATAGAAAAGCATGTGTACGCAAGGTCAAATAACTCTACATATCCTATAGAACTATGCCATTCAGATGAGAGGGATAATTGCCTGCTTGTTACTTTGTGCAACACTTTTGTCATATTTGCTGGTGGCATTTGAGAGAGACAGAGGGGACTTACTGAGTCCAATGCAAGTATTATATAATGCAAGTATTATAATTGAATTTTGAAATAAAATACACCAAAGATATCCTCCTTTCAGGGTGCTGTATGTTGAAAGGAGCTAGTCCCTCGGGGCTCAAAACTCCAGCGGAGTCATAACCTATAAAACATGAACGCTCAGTCATCACTAGGAAACACCCTTTCTTGCTTTCCTTTCCCACTGGTGGAACTGGTCCTCCCAGCTCCTGCAGGGGCTTGTTTTAAAGATGGATCAGGCTCTACACGATGTTGTGTGACACTCTCGAGTTCTTTGAGACATATGACTAAAATGTGCCTTTGGGCTAGAAAGATTATTGGCAGATGTATTTGAAAAAAAAATAAAAACACTGTGTCCACAGGTGTGCTTGCGTGTGGCACCATTATTTGTGGATTTGTGATACTCTTTAAAATGACAGCATGATTAAGAACCGTCCGTGTATATAAAGCAAACCATTTTGATTCACATGCATTCTCACTGAACTTTAAGAGGTCACATTCAGTTCTTTCCATGTACTGAAATGCACTGGAATACCAGGAAAAGTGCAAAAATGGATGTTGGGCTTCATCTTTAATCTCCATTTGGAAATGTACAGCTTCCGTCAGTCCCACTTCCACCTCTGTTTCTCGTCTTCCTTTGTGCTTTAACCCTGGGTGCCCACGTGATGGTGAGTTGCACATTTCACAGCCACGGGCCCTTGCAGTTGTGTTGCTCCAGGCTGGAGAATTCTCACCAATAACAGCAAACACACACTGTGAATTGACTGTGTGCCAGGCACAAGGTGAGTGAGCTTAACCTCCGTTTTCCTAATTCATTCACACAAAAGAACATTGTGTTAAAAATTATTAACTATATTTAAAAGGTAAGAGTACTGAGGTTGGAGAAGTTGAACGTCTGCTGTTCGACTCAGAACTGATTGAAGTGGAATGTGTCTGATATACTTTCTCCCACTTCCTCCCAAACAAAGCAGTGCTCTCATTCACTCAACTCAGTGTTACCAGAGCTGACTGGTCTATCCTTTGTGAACAATTCAGTGTCCACAGTGTTTGTTACCCACGGAAGGGTGAATAAGTGAATAAATATTTATATGTATATATATACTTTTTTTTTGAGACTTAAGTCCAACTGTGTCACCCTCAGTAGATGCTGTGGTGTCACAGCTCACAGCAACCTCCAACTCTTGGGCTTAAGCAATTCCCTTGGCTCAGCCTCCCAAGTAGCTGAGACTACTGGTACCTGCCACAATGCTCGGCTATTTTTTGTTGCAGTTGTCATTGTTGTTTAGCAGGCCTGGGCCGAGTTTAAACCTGCCAGTCCTGGTGTATGTGGCTGACACTCTAGCCACTGAGCTACAGGTGCTGAGCCATGAATGAATATCTATAAAAGGGTCATTTGTCTTTTTCACCTAAATGTGGGCTATTTCCTCCACTCCATTTTTATTCCTCTTAGCTTATGGCTCGTGGTCATTATTAGCTTTACATATGACTCAATATACTTTCTATAAGAAATTATTTATGATTTTCCCCCAAATTTAGGACATGTAATCGAAAACCGAGTGTAAAATAAATGCATCTACAAAAGGGAAATTGATAATTCAAATTACATAAAATTCATCAATTCCAATAGTAGGAAACACAGGGTAGAAATACTATATCTCACATGGAAAGAAGAAAATTCAACCAAAATGTTCTAAAGATTTGAGGAAAGGAAATGAGAAAAATTATACATTACATTATAGGAAAATAGGGGAATCGTGCACCAAACAGGGAAACATAAACATCGGTTTATCATAAAAGAAAAAAGAAGTGGGGGTGGTACCTGTAGATCAAGGAGTAGGGCACCGGCCCCACGGAGGTGGTGGGTTCAAACCTGGCCCAGGCCAAAAAAATGCAAAAAAAAAAAAAAAAAAAAAAAAAAAAAACAAAGAAAGGAAAAGTGGAGAAGTTAAAAAACTATATAAAGAAAGGAGGCCAAACCAAAGAGAAAAAAATTATGTTTGAGAAAAAAGAAGTAAAGTGGTTTTGGAAAAAACGAATAATTTGAAAGGAATAAAAATCTGAAGGAAATATAGCCTCAAACAGCCAACACCAAAAGGATTTTAAAAGAAGATGAAATAAAAAAGTGAGAGAAGAAAACAGTCAATGCAGGTAGAGAAATAGAACGTGATGAGTTTATGTTCTCTCAATTTTTAGAAACGTCTTTGTGGTTAAAATGTTGGAAAGAAAATGAACAATTTAAGACGCACTGGTTTGTGTACACTGTGCTTCTTTAGTAATTTTTCTGTAGGAACAGTCCTTTTGAGGGTAAAATGAGGGTTTCAGTATTAATTTGGAGGTATACATTTAGAAATAAAAAGTTTGTGTCTGGAGACACACATACAATGGAGACAAGGTTTGTTATCTCTTCCTAGTACCCTCTGGATCAAGATAATCATAAAACTAATTAATCTGTTAGTTGTATAAATTTGAGGATTATTTCTTATCTTTTTATTTATGTGAAGTGCCTGAGCATATAATAAATATTTGCTGAATTAGTCATGGGATTTTAATGGTGGGTAGAGAGATAAGTGGTCAACCAGACTAGTCTTACGTTGGGCTCACAGCCCTCAATTCCACTCATGAGACTTGCTCGTCTAGGCCTGAATAATTCCAGTGATACAAAATACAGAGGTATCTCATTCTATTTAGGGACATCTTTAACTTCCAAACTTTTTATTATATTGAGCCAAAATTTACCTTTCTGTAAGATGAAGCGATTTATCCTGGGTTTTCCCTTTGGGAATGTATAGGACAGTTTCTTTTCCTTTTACAAATATAAGTATTTCCAGACATAAATTCAGACAGACACTGTGCCACAGCGTCTAGATATCAATATTTCTCCCCGTATGCTTCTCGAGTCTGCAGCCTCAATCTTCATAATTTCTGTGTTACTTGGTCACTGTAGTATTCTGCTTATTCTCATTTTCTCATTTAATGCAAAATGCTTTTTCATAAGACAAGAAATTCAGGGAGGATTCCCACAGTTTATACCCTTGTATTTGGTTAGCTTGAGGAACCTAACAAATCCATTTGAATACCACACCATCAGAAAATAAAAAAGGACGTTCTGTTTAAAGCTGCATGTAGTTTTGATGTAAATTTGTACATAACAAAGGGATAATTTGCATAATATACAGTATCTAAGTAAGATAATATCAAGAATGTATAAATACGATTAATTTAAAAAATAATAACATTTGATGATGAATTGTCAGTCTTTATTTTTTGCTTTATAATTGAGCATATATTTTTGTTTGATTTGGATGATTGAGGTGAATGAATCTTTGCCTAAGAAGCTTGTTCATCATTCTAACAAATTTCACACTAAAAATAAATACAATATCCTTCATCGGATACTAATATCTATGGAAGTAGAAAACTAATGAAACAGAAACTATTCTTTCGAGGTATGTTGTTTTGATTGACTAGTAATATGAGCTCATATTTAACAATATGATGTATTACGTGGAGGTCAAAGTAGAGCACCACAAAGATTGATAAATGTAGATGCACCGGCTGTCATATCCGCACTTTTCCTAATAAAAGTTAAGGAAGGTAAATGCATTTATGTGAACTCTTACTTAATGCCAAGTTGCTGTCAGTGTTCTCTGGTGAGTCCTATTTACGAGTAGAACGCCGCGCACTCTCTGAGACCCTGCATGTTTGACTTGCAGTGATTACCGACAGAATATATGGCCTTTTCTAGAACTGGGAAATTTAATTAATTTTCTGGCAGAGAACATGTTTTATGCCAGATCCCTTTTTTCTGACCCTACCCTAGATTTAAATTTTCAAATGTGCTTCATACATTATGAACAGATATAATATACTCTTAATGAAGGTCTTCCATATGGTAATTACCGTGCTGTACTTTATACAGGAGTCTCAAAAGCTCTATGCCCCCATGAATTCTTTCTCTACGAAACTAAGTGTCCCTTTGTAAATTGTATAAATATATGTACCTCTTTCTGCTTTCTTGACATTTAGATCCCAAAGCAATACCTTTTAAATATTTGATTATATATGAGATTCTTAGGCAATATTCTTAAAACAACAAGGAACATATATCTGCTTTGCTCTCACTGTTATGCTGTGTGCAAAGTATCTAATTTCATATCTTTCCCTCTGTCTTTTGGACTCACAGGAGGCGCGTGAAGAGCAGGAGATACGGCTTGTTCACTTAACATCTCAAAACCTCACTAACTTTACAGAAATGAGTGCTATGTACGGGCTCATCTTTAAAGTACATTCCAACTTCTATAGAATAAGAAAGAATAGGAATTTGGGAAGTTGGGATGTTGTTCTAGGTTTGCCAATAAACTATATTTAACCTCCCAGGGCACAGTTTCCTCAGCTATAAAAATAGACTGAGCTAGATCAGGAATGTAATCTTTTGTGATAACATGTGTTGACTTATTTTTCTTTTTCGAACTGTCTCGAGAAGGATTCTGAGAACTTGTTTTGACTCAGTGCCATAGAGTTCTGTGATCATGTGAGCAAATTCCTTTTTATGTCACAAACTTGTTTCATAAATTTTAAGAATGCCTCTCATTCAGGAAGAATAATTTTGATTATTTTGATTTTAAGTGGCTGTATTTTTCTTTGTTTGATGTGTATATACATCTTCTTATACTTAAAGAAACGTGAATGCCTAAAGATACGTGAATCCTAAAGAATGGTGGTTTTAAGGAATGGGTTGAAGAGAGAACAGCCGCGTGAGATACTTGGAACGTCTTAATGTGAAGAGAGATAAACGTTTAGACTCATTCTTTGAGTTTTCCACTAGCAGGATGAAAATCAGTAGGATTATGGGGTGGGGGAGGCTTCCCTGTAAAGCACAAACCTTATTACTATAAGAAATGCTCAATAAAATCTGATCCTTAGAATAGTCTGTGTTGCAAAAAGTGTATCTTTAATGCTGAAATTTAGATTGCATGAAATTTCAGAAGGCCATTATTAAAGCAGCTCATGAGACAGCAGTATAGAAAAAATGAGTTCCAATGCTAATGGTCTATGATTCCTTAATAAATATCAGACATAATATCCATAATTTTATACGGGAATTCGGTGACATAATTATTAAAGATTTTGTTAAAATTGGTGACTTAGATGTTTTTTATTTTTTTATTTTTATTTATTCATTTATTTTTTATTGTTGGGGAATCATTGAGGGTACACAGAACCAGGTTACGCTGATTGCTTATGTTAGATAAGGACCCTCTTGTATTTGTGTCCTGACCCCCAAAGGTGTACCACTCCCCTTGACCGTCTGTCCTCCCCTCTCCGTCCTTCCCTTTCTCAGCTCTCCCCATCCCCCACACCCCACTGTGTTCTAGGACTTTAATTGTCTTCATATTAGAATTGAGTACATAGGATTCTTATTTCTCCATTCTTGTGATGCTTTACTAAGAATAATGTGTTCCACATCCATCCAGATTAATACAAAGGCTGTAAAGTCTCCATCTTTTTTAGTGGCTGAATAGTATCCCATGGTATACATAGACCACAGCTTGTTAATCCATTCCTGGGTTGATGGGTATTTAGAATTTTTAACATATGCCGTCTCCTTGGTGGTCAACCAATGCTATAGCATTTTAGTGAAGTGCTTTATCTTACCAAAGCTACCCCTTCTGAAAAGAAAGTCACTAATTTTCATTTGTGAAATTACCTCTTCTTCTGTTACCTGTAGTCTACATTCTCTGTCTTCATTTTGAATACCACTTCTTTAATGCAGTACAGGAATTCCCATAAAAATTACAATAAAGATGACGTGCAAAGGTAATTTAATGATTGTTTTCAGCTTCTTAACGTGTAAAACATAAATTGTTCATGTAGAATCATAAGACATTTTACTGGGATAAAATTATGGAAATTTGTCATTATCAAATCCAGTGGAGCCGAAAGTACCTTTTTCATGGTCATTTAGTTGGAGAGTTGTGATGCCAATTTCCTGAACACCAGTCCAAATTAACCCAATTTTTGCAGCAGCTTGCTTAAGAGCAGAAATCTTGGTGATTTTGATACTTTATTTTGCATCCTTGAGTTTACTAGTTGTCTTGAATCCTCAGAAGAAATAGGAAAGCAATCCAACAATTTTGTGTAGGAGAAACAGAAATCACGAGTCAGCACAGCCTCCTGGGTCCTACGACAAAATGGAGGAAGGTGTCCCTTTGTAAAGCATAACAATACAGACCTTCTTTATAATCCACTAACAAGCTGCCAGAAGCAAAACCAGTAAGAAATATAGTTCACATAATATGACCACACCATTGCTTTGCTGTGGACACCACAGAGTGCAACACAACTGCGTTTGACAGCAAATAAAGCAGAAGGAGTTACCAAGGCAGACACATTGTAAATGTCAACCAGACTCAACCGTCACTATTTAACCCCCTCACCATCCACTCTAATCAAGGTAACAGGCATCCACTGAATATACAGAACATCTGGCTACAAAGAGAATCATTAACACAAACACATTAGCTGATATTAGCTGATCGTAATGGTATATTAGTTAGGATAAGGAAAAAATGTCTTTAGATAACAGTAGGGCATAGCATTTTGATTCTTTGTGGTCTAGTTTCTTAGCGAAGTATAGTAGCAACATAAGCCAGTGTGTTCAAGTAATTAAGAAAATGCAAAAAGATATTTTTAGGCAAGGAAATGTAGAACTAATATTGATATTGTGACACATTGGTAGGGGTAGTAGAAAATTTGGCCTAAATGCTATAGGTTTATGGTTTCTGTATTTATAAGAAAATACAAAAAGATATTTTTGAACAAGGAAATGTAGATCTAATATTGACATTGTGACACATTTGTAAGGATAATAGAAAATTTGGCCTAAATGCTATAGGTTTACTGGTCTCTATATTTATAATGAGGGCGAAAATGAGGTTGGAAGGGCTGATTGTTTTACCATAGTGTTCTGGATCATTTATTTTAAAGATTTTTATTTACAATATAGCACTAGACTATCAATGATTTTTTCTTTATTTTTGAACTAGTTGTTAAAAATACATTGCATATTGTATTTTTTCAATATATGAATTAAATAGCTTTTATACTCTAAGGGTCTTTTTGTACATATTCATAACAAATTTCTCTCAGGTTGCTGAAGTTCTGATTTTATCATGGAAATCTAACTTTCAGCCAACACGTGAATTTGTTTCACTGAAAACTTTGCTGGATCATGTTAGGATAGAGGAGAATATATCCAAGTGGTTTTGGCTTCAGTACAAGTGAGAAAAAAGGTAGAAATCAAATGATTTGGTTTTGGTTTGTGGTACTTGAACTTCAGCAAATTGGGATTATTTTTCAGGAACTAAAATATATATATATAGGATTGTGATAGGTAGGGGGTATTTATGTGATGAAGGAAAAAGTGAAAGAGCTGGATTAAAACCAGGCAGAACAAGGCACTTGTACATAGAAAGGATCATTGAAGGAGGAGGTTAAGGTTCTTTTCTTTTTTTTTTTCTTGTTAATACCCTTAACTTCTAATTACTTAGCTAGTTTGTCTATTTCCTGAATGGCAAGTACAATAGGAGGAATTGAAACATAGGAAACGAAACTGAAGATAGAAGGAATCCAAGGGTCCCTCTGTAGATGTTCCATGTAGTTAGCTGAACTGATAGGCTTAAAAACAACTTCCAGCATATGTCATGGAATGTGTGTGAAATGCAGGCATAGCCTCATATCACACACGTGTCGGAGAAAAAAGAGTTTACCTGTGGCCATTGTGGTCGCCTTAATAATGTTGTCAGAATAGTATAGAGCACAAAACAATTGCATCTATGTGTAGTTAAAGGATAATGCATAACATTTGGAGATGTAAATAATAACTTTAGAAAATAAAATATACTTCATCTAATAAAATTCTTAACAAGCCTCTTAATTTTTGGAAGCATTTTATATCATGAGAAAAAATCTTCATGTATTTTTTTGTCAAAGTACTTTAAATGTTTAATAATATTTTAACACATTATTTTCATCCGGAAACTAAAATGGTTTGCAACTGAAATACGATTATAGTACATTATACTTCCTTTAAATATATAGCATTTTGTTTGCTTTTAAGAGAAAATTTTGATGTTTATCTAAATTAACAAAAAAAGTAAACCAGTCATGTCACACAATAGATTAGTGCTATTATTGAAATAGTGTCTAGAAAAGGCAAAAATCAAATTCTCTCATTACAAATTTACGAATACATTTTCAAGAAAAGAAAAAGTCTCATGAACAGATAAACCATGAAAACATTTTACATAGTGGATAATAATACATATTTTCAAGCATAGGTGTGTTTACTAGCCATTTTATTTTAATGTAACCAATAAATAAAAGTAAACGAGAAGATAGCAATGATTTAAAAGTTTTGATGTTTTCTTTCGGGGAAGCATGTTTTTAATCTTGTAAGACTCAAAGTGCTAGATTAGCAAAATTGGATGGTTCTAAAAGTTTAAGGAAATATGGAATCACCTACAATTTGATACAGGAATCACCAACATTTTCCAAGGACACTATAATTCAGGTGTTTCCGTGACGCTTTAATATATATTTAATATATGTTTCGCTTTTACCTGCAAGTATAGTTTATTTATGAGATTCAGTAATGAGAATGACTGTTTTTGAAATTTCCTCATAAATCTAAGGACACTAAAAGGAGCATTTGAGCAATATGAAGGTCTTTTTCTTTAAGCCAAAGATTTATTATAAATAACTGCAAGATTTTAAAGTGGTTTGCTCTAAGCTAATGTGTGATATATACGGGACCATTAGTAATTAAAGTTATGAAGTATTTCCTGGGCTCTCATAAAGTCTGAATGTCAGAGATATAAATTAGTTTGTCTTATTGGGTGAATTACACCTTTTTTAGAAAAAGGTAGAATTAAAAATCTTCTCATTACTGAGCATTTGGAGGAAAAATAAAATGCAAACTATTATCATATTAAGTGTTGTAGAATTTATTTTGACACTATAATAATTTATATGAAAGTGTGTTTCCTGTAGTTGCAGGAATATTACAAGTAAAATATATATATTACTTTTCATTACAGAATGCTGATGGCCTTAAATCAATTTTAAGTGTTTATAGGTCACTGTAGCAGTGCCTAGGAAGATGACAACTAAGGATCTACTTTATGGGTAATGAAACTTAGGTATTTAAACTGCAAATGAAAGTTTCCTTTTATCTTAAAGAGTTTACTATAAATTTGTGCCTCCATCTATTTTAGTAAGTGTTTTTTATTTATTTGTCTCTTTTACTTTGAATGAATAATCAAGAGCTTCCATTTTATTTAGTGGAAACCCTAAAAGAAAAAGGCCTTGGACGTCATGAATGAGTGAGTGACTAGGGACCCAAGTGCTTACCCTGAATTGTTGCCTTTTTGTTAGTCTAACTACTGTTCTGTTTCTTTCACCTGTGAGATGATAACATAATAACCTACATCAAGATCCCAATAGTTTGTGTGGAAATTATACAAAGGTTTGGAAAGAAAGAGGAAAGAGAGGGAGGGGAAGCAGGAGAGAAGGGATGGGCTCAAGCGGGTAAGATGTCAATCATATACACTGGAGCTGGAGAGTTCAAATCCTGCCCAGGCCTGCCAAACAACAAGGATAACTACAAAAAACAGCCGGCATTGTGGCGGGCGCCTGTGCTCCCAGCTACTTGGGAGGCTGAGGCAAGAGGATCACTTAAGCCCAAGAGTTTGAGGTTGCTATGAGCAGTGACGCTATAGCACTCTACCAAGGGTGACATAATGAGACTCTGTCTCAAAAAAAAAAAAAAAGATGGGATGGAAGGAGGAGCAGTGATTTCCTAGTGATTTATAAAAGGATCAGTCCCCAGTGCAAATTGGAGATGTTACCCTGGGAAAGGTATGGAAAACAGATGCAATAGAATTTTTACTGTTAAAATATGAATCTTTGTTAGGTGGGCTTACAGAAATGCTTTGGGGAATGAACTGGAAAATGAGAGTTGGCCATGGCCCTGTCACGTAACACAGCACCTTATAGACACAGCAGTAGACGAAGGAAGCAGTTTAAAAAATAAGCCAAACGCTGCCCTGTGATGTCACTTCCCACCGCTGGGGGACGCTCCTTTGGCATAGGCATAATTTTAGAATAATTAATAATTCTCACAAAATGATCACAGAAAAGATCCTGAGAGGAAATTCTAGGGTACATTTCATGCTAAATATTGGAGGAATAATCCAATGTGAAAATGAGAGTAAAAAATAGGTGAGAATTATTATTCCTCAAATACTAGTTAAACAGAATCTTAAACTTCTTTTGCATCTGATTGTCTTCCCCCAGATTTTCTTGGATGTTAAAGACACGAAGCAATTTTAGCTGTTAATGGAGTGTCCTCTATGTTTCCTGTGAACCTCAGCTGTAGTCACGATTTTATGAAACATGAATTGAGAAAATAACAGCAGGCTCGGCGCCTGTGGCTCAATGGGCTAAGGCGCCAGCCACGTACACCTGAGCTGGCGGGTTTGAATCCAGCCCGGGCCCGCCAAACAACAATGACGGCTGCAACCAAAAAATGGCTGGGCGTTGTGGCGGGCGCCTATAGTCCCAGCTACTTGGGAGGCGGAGGCAGGAGACTCGCTTGAGCCCAGGAATTGGAGGTTGCTGTGAGCTGTGATGCCACTGCACTCTATCCAGGGTGACAGCTTGAGGCTCTGTCTCAAAAAAAAAAAAAAAAAAAGAAA
>CAUYRH010074583.1:0-22308 GCA_963574655.1 Perodicticus potto
TCCCTCAGACCATTGGAGGGCTGGACTATAGTTTAAAAAAAAAAAAACTATGAACAAATTCCTATGTACACTGCACATATCTTATTTTGAAGTCAAAAACAAAATGGGACCAAATACAATTCACACCAACTCATGTGGCCCGCAGGCTGTAGTTTGAGGACCCCTGATTAAGACAAGAAAACTTATGCGCAAGAATTAATTGCTGTCCAAATTCACATACCTAATGTAAAAGAGCCAGATTTTGCTTCTGAAAGTCTGCCTGACACGAACAGGCTCCTCCTTAACGCTGAACATGTATGTACTCAGGTGATATGAATGAAAGAAGCTGGTCAAAAATCAGAGCAGTTTTGTAAAAGGCATTGCTGAAGAAATTATTAACTTGAATTCAATCTATTCTATTCTATTATACATGGTACATACATAGATGCAATATAGACTGTGTTTTCAGTGATAAACTGATAATGCAATTATCAAAAATTCAACTTTCTTGATGTGGATGCTACTTTATTCTCTCTAATTCCTACCTTTGTGTACATCCTTTTTACTGGCCTTCCCCTGCTCTGATATTTTTATTCTAACCAAGTAGAAATGACAACCAAGAAGGCCTGATGTCTATGAGGTTTCAGGAAGGATTTTGAAAGGTTATTGGCCCATGGAACAGGAGGATTTGCACCTAAGTCAGATCAGTACTGATGATTTGGAAGTGCTATGAAGTCCAAAGGGCCTGGATGGTCGGTAAATGTAAACTTAGTCAAGATTTAAGACCACCGGGTCAAGTACATGATTCTGAGGTTTTATCAAAAACAGAAATCAGTGACAATCGGGTGCTGTCTTATCTGTTCTGCTAGGTTAGAAGTTTGTGGTATCCTCTGAATGCAAGTCTGCAAAAAAAAATAGTTGCCATCCCTGCTATAGGTTACTTTATCTGGTTTCTAGAGTTCAAAGGCACATCAAGATTAATGACTAATCAAAGCATCTTTATTTACCAAAATTCAGGATCACAAATTTACTTGAAGTATATGCTCCATACAGTGGGAATACTTAGGAACAAATTAAAATCTTTTTGCAATTGAAATAATTTTTGTTCTGTCCTCTGAGACTAACTAAAGGAATAGGGTTTACTGGTGCCACTTCTGTTTTAGAGGACGCTTCTATCTCTGGGGGGGTCTACCCAGGCAAGGGGCAAGACCATGCCCTGTTTCCCCATTGTACTCAGGAAGAGAGAGGCTCTGCCTTCTGGGCTGGCAGCAGCAGCAGCAGAGTTACCCAGATAAAGGCAAGACTGCAAGTCCCTGCCCCACCCTCAGCAGAGTAACTGATCATCAAGACAGTCAGTACGGACTTTGTGAACCCAAAGCAACCATTTACTCTAGAGATCATTTCTCCATAAGTACAAAATGAAAAATGTAAAGGGGAATGGAGTTGTAACTCCAAGAGAAATTTAAACAAAAATCAACATAGTGAAAGGCCAGAAGTTTATTTCAACAAATCAGTGAAGCTCAACTAAGTCAGGAGAAGACAAGAAAAAATATTATCTGACATGCAACTTTTACTATTTCTCCTTTTAATTTTATTTATTTTTTTATTTCAGATTGATATGAGGGTATAAATGATTAAAAACAAACGTAAACACCCACATATTGAAATCAATTGACTAAAATAGGTAACTTTTCCATTCATTTTGCTAGGGACTTACACACAACAGCTAATAAAGAAACACAGAATATTCTTTCAGAAAACATAGGTATTAATGTATCACAATGGACGCACCTATAGAGTTATTATTTTCGAAAAAGTAAAATTGAATCTGATTAAGTATCGAGATCTAACTGCCAGGTTACATCAAATGCAGAGGACAGAGAAACATGTTAAGAGGGAGCACAAAGATGAATGAGCAAAATCCAGATGGTGGGGGTAGATGACATTGGACCCAGTTTCTTTAGCTCATAAATTGCAGGGGAGGAAAAAGATGAAGGGAAAACTGTTGATGATCCTTGAAGGCTGAGCCAAACAATTTCAACATACTGTATATAAAACTTACTTTAATGACCTCTTAAAAATTTCATAAGACATTTAGGACATTTGAATATTGACTGGATATTTGATACTATTAATGAATTATTAATATTTTTAGCATGATCATGGGTGTCTTGCCTATGATTCTCTATCTTGGACATTGCAGCTTTCATTTGTGGCATTTCCATTGTGGCTTTTTAAAAAATAATTTTGGTGTTTGCTGGAATTGTCCATTGGCTTATATATCTTGTCCACCTTCTTTTTTGAACCTTTTTAAATTTTTTTTATTTTTAAATCCCTGTCTGATAATTCCAACATTCAGGTCATCCTTGGTCTGATTTCAAAGACCTTCATGAGGATGGGTCTCATTTTATCGCCTTTTCATGGTATCCTAAATTGCCATATTTCATGGTATCCTAAATTGCCTGTATGTCAGACGTTGTGTATAAATGGCAGAAACAATTTGAACAAACGTACTTGTGTTCTGTGACGATGCTAGTGGTGGGTGAAGAAGGGTGTGGTGGTAGCTGAGTCAATCTCCTCCGTCCTTGCCCTGGGACCTGGCTTTGTTGCTATTTCAGTAGATTCGACTTGCCATTGGCTTCAGGTGATTGGAGGCAGGATCACAACTATCTCTTCAGCAGGGCTTGAAATCTGATTGTCTGAGCTCTTCTCGGTTGTCCTGCCCTCCCTTGGTCTTCAACCGGTCCAGGATATAACAGGAGGGTCTCTCTGCTCTGTTGTCCCTCCCCATCATTGCTCTCAGGGAGGCCTGAAGGGATTCTCTCCTCTCCTGCTCCATCCTCAGCGTTCCTGCTGCTCCCCCAGCTGGGGGCCTGCTCTGACTTCTTCCTCCGATGATTTCTCTCTTCCTCCTGGTTGACCTCTAACCTGCCTACCACATGCGCACTTGAAAGAACCATGGGAAAGAGTTGACAGATGAGCCCAAGTCTTTGTGGCTGGGATTTCGCAGGATTCTAAACAAGCAAGCCAGATCAAACTCAGCTTTGGAAAAATTAGTTAACTCATCATCTGTTTTTCTTTTTGTTTGTTTCACCCTATCTATGATGGGCTTTTCTCTCTCCTCCTACTGCTCTGTCAAGAATGAAAGAAAACTTGGATCTCTTCCAACTGAAGCACACTATTTTCTGAATTTTATTTAGGTTACCTTATATCCTTATACTTCTTAAATGGATTCATAGGTTGCCCAGTTTGCCCTTCTTTTACAAAGTGAACCGTGTTATAACTGTCTACATCTCCAGTGCAAAAAGAGCTTCCCTAGTTAAATCTTTATACTTTAGAGATAACCACTAAAATAAAGGCAGGGATAATTATGTCATGTCTAGGAATTTCTTCAAAATAGCCCAAAGGGGAGGAGGAAGGTGGGTAAGATGTAGCTGAAACAGGTGAGCCCATACTTGATATTATTCTTGACTCACAAGTTAAGTAAATGGATATTCTGATACTACTCATGTGTTTGTGTTTGACTGTAGTTTCCATAATAGATTTTTTAATGGTAATGTAAAAATTCTAACATCTTGCTACCAAGAGATCACAAAATTATCCCTAAGTTTTTCAGTGATAAATACACTGAAAACATTGACAACCTCTAGTCAATTGCAGAATTCAAAATGGAAGTAAGGAAATAAGAGAGTAGGTCTTCAGAAGTTGTTCATTGTTTTACGACCAGTCAGAAATCTTCCCTATGAGTTCTCATAAAGAAAATACTGGGGGTGGTGTCTGTGGCTCAGTGGGTAGGGCACCGGCCCCATATATCAAGGGTGGAGGCTTCAAACCCAGTCCTGGCCAAATTGCTACAAAAAAAAAATAGCCCGGTGTTGTGGCAGGCGCCTGTAGTCCCAGCTACTTGGGAGGCTGAGGCAAGAGAATCACCTGAGTCCAGCAGTTGAAGGTTGCTGCCTGCTGTGATGCCATAGCACTCTACCAAGGGCAATAAAGTAAGACTCAGTCTCTACAAAAAAAAAAAAAGAAAGAAAAGAAAATACTGGGAAATATAGTAACACAAAATGTCTCTAACAACCACCTCTCAACAGAAACAATGAATTCATTGGAACTTTAATTATAATACTAATATTATATTATATAATATAAATATTATAAAAGTTCCATTAAGGGTGAATGACATCAGACATAAGTACAAGTCAGCAAAGATAATTTAACAGAAACCTTGTCAATTTGCTCCACTTATCCAGGAAGTTTGGGAAAACATAATTTTTTTTTGTCCTTTAAATTGTTCTCCATAAGTATTGTTTGTGAGTGTGTGTAGGCAGCTGAGCACCCAACCACAGGTCCTTAAGTATTCTTCCAACTCTCTCTTGCAACTCTCCCCAGGACACACATGAGGCCCATGAGAGGAAACAGGACACGTGGTCTTCTGGCTGTCATGGTTGTCTCATTCCTTCTTATCTTCTACTCCTAATGTGGGTTGTTATTTCTCTCAGAGATTTACAGTGACACGTGCATATCTTTCAAGCACCCCTTCTCTCTCACTACATCTGTGACGCCGCAACTCAGTAATACCCTGTCTCGAGCCCCAGACCCTCAGTGAGCTCTCCTCCCACTCTGTTGTAGGTTATCTGCTGTCATTACGTAGGAGAAACATTGACTCTTAGTTCTCAGCCAATGGCCCCTCCAATTAAAAAAGGGTAGCACCTTTATTGGAGCTTTTTCCCACTCTGGAACTTGGAGAGCCCCAGTAGGAGGGGAAAAAAAGAAAGGCTTATGTCATGGCTTCTTTCTGTGGGAGATCCACTGAAACCCTTCTTGCTCACTCAAAGGGATGCCCTGGATTTAGTGCTGCACAAAAATTGTCAAGGGAGTGACGCTGATCTCTGCTGATCTGTAAACACTGGACTTCTGTTATCTTTCTCACTTCAACCGTTCAGTTCAACTCTCACAGGAGCCAGAAACAAAACTTTTCAGATTTCACTCTTTTGGGTGATGTCTCCCCTTTCCTATTATCCAGGAAGGGTTTTCATCACAATCTTACCCTTAATTTATATTCTGAATCCTCTTTATTGCATGATTACCTTTTAAAATCTTGTGCTCCAATTCCCCAGGCCAGAACCTAGTCATTCAGGTCGAAAGTTCCTTGATCTCATAAGGCCGACAAACATTAGATTTAATGGTAAAATTGTGCAATATTCCCTTTTAGATTGGAAGCAAAACAAGGGTGGTCATTATGATCAATTGTCCAGCATTATTCTGGTGGTTCTGGTCAGTAAGGTAAGGATCGGAAAGGTAATGAAAACATAAAGATTAGAAAGAAAGCAATGCAACTGTCTTTATTTGTAGTTGATACTGCTGTATTTACAGAGAATCTGCAAATGAACTATTAGAAGAGTCTAATAAGATTGCAGGATATCAGCTTGATATACAAACATTAATTTTTTAAATACTAAAAATAAATAGAAAATAAAAGGCATCAAGTATATCAAATAACTATCAATATATATAAGCAAAGATGTACATACCTCATTGCAAAAGCTATAAAACATTGAGAGAATTTGAAGAAAATCCAGTAAGTGGAGAGAGAGTTCATGCTTATACATGAGAAGTTATAATATTTAATGTTATCAGTTCTTTTCCAAATGTATTTGTTGCAATCCCAAACAAATTTCTAACAGGATTTTTATGAAAAATGACAAGCTAATTCTATGAGTTATATGAAAAGGCTAATGGTAAAATGGACTAAGATACACTTTAAAAATAATAGAAAGTGTTACAATTTAGTCTACCAGATGTCAACACATAGTTAGTTACAGGAATAGTGGTAGGAAGGACAGACAATCAAACAAATGAATAGTGAGTGATCAGAAACAGACACACATATCGGTTAACTATTTATGATAAAGGTGGCACTGCATAGTAGTAGGGCAAAGGTGAACTTGTTAACAAATGATTGATTAACTCTAGAATAAATAGATATTCATAAACAGGAAAGTTTGAAAATCAATGCCTCACACTATACGTGAAATCAATTCCAGATGGATTGTTGATCTAAATTTTCTTTAAAAGCATTAACAAAATGGAATAGAAGTCAGCGTGCTCCTTCTTAAAGAAATATAAAAATCTGTAAGTGTAATGAAACTATGGTTACATTTGACACATAAAAATAAGTCTTGCAGTTCAACAGAAGATAACCTAAGAGAGTTAAAAGACAAGCTTCACATAATTGACGAATCAACCACCCAATATGTTTTAAAATTTTGATGATAAAAGAAAGACAACCAAGTAGAAGGGGTTAAAGGTCTAAGTAACTAACAAAAGTGGATATCCAGTCATTAAACATCTGAATAAGTACTCAATTTGATTTGTAAGCACAGAAATACAGATTGAAAGTTCAGTGAGATACGTCACAGACACAGCCCTACACCCAGAATTACTACAAATGAAATGAATGACAATACCCACAAGGAACAAAGATCTGGAACAAATGGAATTCTCTACAACGTTGGTGGGAATATGTTACTATAAATTGATACTGACAGTTTGCAAAATTGTTTGACAATATCTATAAAAGCTGAACAAATATGTAATATATAATCTAGTAATTCTATTCCCTGGTATATACTGGATAAATTGTACATACATGAAAGAGAATGGTAAACATTTTTGTAAAGACATGAGTATTATTTGTAAATAAGAAAAAGAAACCAGCCAAGATATCAGTCAGCAGTCGAATGGATGAATAATTGTGCTGTATTTATCAACAGAAAACTATCGAAAAAAATTGCGTATCAGTGAACTACTTTCCTCAAGAACAGGAATAGATCTTACAATCACACTGTTGAGGAAAAGAAGCCTGCTTTATACAACATTACATATTAAAGGATTCCCTTTGAACTAGGATAATATTCGCATTATAGTATTTAGGGATACATGTCTGGAAGACACACATGTAACTATAAAGCAAAGAAAGAAAATCAACATCGTGTTTACCTTTGTTGAGGAGGTGAGCAATGATTGGGAGAGTGCAGGAAAGGAGTTTCTTGGCTGATGTTAATAACATTCTCTTTTTTGACTTACCGTTGCATAACACAAGTATTTGCTTTGTGGTAAACCAGAATTTTTGCTTTGTGAATTTTTCTTCATGCAAACTATATTAAGTACACACACACATGAATGATTAACAGAAAAACTACATAGTTGAATGAATCTTTATATTTTGATGGCGAATTTAGGAATGTGAAATTGAGTGGGAATAAGGAGGTGAAATTACTGCAATCGTATGTAGGGGAGTGTGTATTTGAACAGATGAAATGTCATTGAAAGCAAATAAATCTCCCTTACCATAGTAGAGTAAAATTGAAACATATTCAAGTATGGCTAAAGGAAATGTTAGATTTTATCCTGATGAAGTACCATATATTAAAGACATTAATGTCATAATGGAAGTACGCATTGAAATAAAGGAACAGTCAGCATTTTAATGTGTAGAATATATTCCATGCAGGCTTCTCACAGTGAAGGCAGATCTTTTAAGTAAGTGCCAACTAAGTCAGAAAGTCTGGCTCCTGAATGCAAATGAAAAGAACCATGAAATCCGGAGTATAAGCTGAGTTCATTTTGTGGTTAAAGAAAGGAAAAGGAATAAAGTAGCCATTGCAGGCATTCTAAGGAAATAGAAATGTGACATTTGATAGAGCCTGTCTGAAGATACTCTCCATCACATCCAAGTTGCAATCATAAACTCTGGGCAATAATGAGAGGAAGATGAAGAGACAGAGCAACAAGATATTATTTTAAAAAGAAGTTTATCAAGCAAATCCAGAAAAACTTGTTGAGATAGGAAATTATATACACTTTAAGAACTCATATCTGCTCTCTACAAAGTGCTATGCTAAATGCTAATAAGTAGAGGGAGAGATTGCATGTGTGTGATTATGGATGCACCTGTAACCACCATGGAAGCCAAGGTTTAATCATTTTATTCTAACTATGAAAGAAATATTCCTTACCAGGACTTATGTGAGATAAACAGAGAGAATTAGTGAAAGAAGTAAGATTTCTATTAGGGCTTTGTGTCAGACAGTTCAAGAGAACAAAAGCATTTGGAGATCAGAGAGAGGTTGTAATTTAGGAACATACATGAAAGAAATTTAATGTAAGTAAGCAATTGTAACTTCCACCTATGGGAAGCCATGGAAATTTTTGAGTGAAACATCATAAAATTCTTTTTCTTTTTTCCTTTCAATACTATGGCACACTCTCTTTATCTTATGATTTTTTTTTAACATATACATGTGTTTATTAGGTTTCCACTTTTTGCCTTCACAGAATTAAAAAGGCTTAAAATTTAATAACAATAACAAAGTTTAAGATAAGGACTAGAAACAAAAACCTCGTAAAGAATGAATGAAGATAAATACATTCAGAAAAGAAATCAGACGATGGCTGCATTGAAATATTAAGCAATAATAATAATAATAATGCGAAGAAAGTAACATTCACATTGTCAGATAAGAGTATATCTATTACATAATGCTTTGACTCTGAAGCTCAGTATATCTTATGATTATTACAACTATTCACGACAAAATTTTACAAAGAGACAGATAACAGATAGAGAATATTTTGTAAAATTTTGTCACGAATATATTTCATTTCACTACAGTTTCTCATTTTCCCTATGTATGGTGACTTTATGGGTAACTTGTGTTGGGACACCCTGTAATTAACTTTAGTCACATAAAAATGATACAGACATTTTTCTTCCCTCAACAATTTATAATTTTGTTGCCTGAATTCACATCTTTATAGAGTGCATGTTCCTTAACAACTAATAAACGATATATTTATTTTAGGCTGTTTTGACCTTTAACCTTCATGCTAAAGATCTAAAAATCTTACATAGCACCATCACAGTACTGGAGTATTCTGAATTTGCTTGCAAATTTTCCTCCTCTGGTGAGTTTTATATTTTTATAATTATCGCCTTTTCACTTCCAGTGGTAATATTCCTTTAAGCATTTCCTATAAGGCTTGACTAATGGCCATGACTTCCCTCAGATTGTTCTCATCCAAGAAGGACTTTATCATTTTTTCATTCCTGAAGAATAGCTTGCTAGGCATAGTATTAATGGTTGGCTTTTATTTTTGTTTTAGGACTTTAAATATATCAGCTCATTCTTCCTGGCCTGCAGGATTTCTGATGAGAAACTTCATCAACCACTAATAATTTAGTGGTATCGCATAAGTTCTATAGGCTTTCTTCATTCTTTTTAATCTTTTTTATTTCTTTTCCCCAACTCAGTTATTTCGAAAGACTTATATCCCAATTCTTTGTTCTGCTTGATATAGTCTGTGGTTGATGCTATTCATTGTACTTTTTATGTCATTTATTGAATTCTTTAGCTCTTCTATTTGGTTCTTTTTTTTTTTAATGATATTTATCTCTTTGTCGAATTTGTCATACAATGAATTGTTTTCCTGATTTCACTGAATTGTTTTATCAGTGATTTTTGTATCTTGCTGTTTCCTCAAAATCATTATTTTAAATTTTGTTTCAAGCATTTGGTAAGTTTCTTTTTGGGGAGGATCTGTTACCAGAGAATTAGGGGAGAGAGAGAGAGAGAGAGAGAGAGAGAGATTTTACAGGCCTTTATTACCGTGTGGATTTGCTACATGTTACAGAAATATAGTACCAAAGTATGTTAGATGAACTTGTTTAGAAAGATTATAAACAAGATTAGCGACACCTGTGGCTCAAAGGAGTAGAGAGCCGGCTCCATATGCTGGAGGTGGCTGGTTCAAACCCAGCCCCAGCCAAAAACTGCAAAAAAAAAAAAAAGGAAAGATTATTAAGGATTATAAAGTTTATCAAGGAGCCAAAATAATTGACCAGATCTAAGCAGTTACAATAAACAAAACACAATATTTTATATAACTTAATGTCAAATTTATGGTAAAGGTAATAGGTTACATAACAATGGAATGTCATTATAAGAAAAACACATAGAATTGGTCCATCATCTGTTTCTTTCTCACTAAAGGATTTTCACTTTCTGTTTAGTTATATATTGCTTTTTTTTACTTTATATTAAACTCACAAAGTCAGAGAAGAATTCCAAGTAAAACCTGATCTGACACCACATAATTCAAAATACTACACTTCATTTAGTCCAAAGCTTTTCTTTAAAAATCCCCACAGAAAAATCTTCCTAATAGTTCCTTTTATATAGTACAGTGGAGTCTTATTATTTTCTCTAAACTTGACATTCAGGAAATATTTGTCTTTTTTTTCTTAGTTTTTGTTTTTGTGACAGTCTCACTCTGTCACCCTGGGTAGAGTGCTGTGGCATCATCATTGCTCACAGCAACCTCATCTTGGGCTCAAACAATCTTTTTCCCTCAGCTTCCCAAGTAGTTGGGACTCCAGGCAGCTCCCATAACACCCAGCTAGGCTTAGTTTTTCTATTTTTAGTAGAGATGGGGTTTTCCTCTTGCTCAGACTGTGATCAAACTCCTGAGTTCAAGCAATCCACCCACCTCAGTCTCCCAGCATGCTAGGATTATAGGCATGAGTCACTGCACCTGGCCAAGGAAATATTTCTTAATTAAATAACAAAGAATAAAACAAAACAAAGAAATCAATCTTGCATAGTTTCCTACTCCCTTAAAGGGCAACCGTAGCATTAGACCAAGAGATGAGCTATATGATAGAATTATCAGAGTAGTACTTAAAAGTGCCATTGTAAATACATTAATGAATTTAGAAGACAGAGATGCACAGAATGTGTCAATAGTTGTGGAGTTATTCAGAGATATTGACATTTATTAAAGAAAATAATTATAGCATTGAAAAAAATCAATATTTGAAACAAATCAACTTTTAGATTTAGATCTTCAGTGAAAACATTCTTCAAACCCCAAACAAACAAAAGCTAAGAGAATGTCTCACAGAAGGACTGAAAAAAATAATTTTTTTTTAGAAAGACTTTTTTTTAATGCAGTTTTTGGCCAGGGCTGGGTTTGAACCTGCCACCTCCGGCATATGGGGCCAGCATCCTACTCCTTTAAGTCACAGGTACCACCGACTAAAGAAAAGTTTTTAGGCTAAATAAATGACCTCTGGTGAAAGTATAACTTCAGTAGGAAAGGAAGAGCACCAGAAGTACAAATATGTTGATAAAAGTAAAAAAAAAAAAAAAAAAATATATATATATATATATATATATATATATATATATATATATTTAGGTTTCTATAAAAAAACTATTAACTTTTTGAAGAAAAAATAGCAATAATAAATGGCACAGTCTACAATATGTACAAATATTAAATACTAAATAGGAAAAAAAAGAGAAAGGTATAAATGGAATTTTACTCTTCTAAAGTTTTTAGTGGATTATGATAAACTGAGGAGGTATATTTTAATCCTAATGAAACCATCAAAAAGTGTGAAACATTAAAATAAAAGAATAGCTAAAATTTCAATTAGAAGAAAAAAATGAATACTATGAAATACGTGTTTAATCTATAAGAAGTCAGGAAAGAAGAAAGAGAAAAAAGAGCAAATAAGAAAAAAAAAATCACATAGCAACATGGTAGACTTAAATCCAACCATAGAACCCTTTAAAATCAAAAATTGAGGTCAAGTTCAAATTTTCATCAATACAGTGGTTTCTGTTAGGAGTATAAGATTCATAATAAGTAGTCATTGCTTTTTCATCCACAGTTTTACACAAGTATTTTATTCTATAAGCACATTTTTAATTGTCTGTTTCTTCATACGAACTCCGCCCCCCACTGTTACTATTCTTTTTTTTTTTTTTTTTTTTTACTGTTTGAGTAGAATGCTGTCACTTCTACATTGCCAAGAAAAACCAATTGACTACACTCTATCTTTCCAGATAAGTCACATTCAAATCCTTGAAGTTGAGAGAGTAGAAATGCAAGGTTTTGACCTACTCTAACCCAAAATATGAGAAAAATGTATTTTGACCATTGAAATGTTTCTAGAAATCAGGTTTTCACAGACCAAATATTCAATTCCCAAATTATAAGTTATATCCTCAAGAAAGAAACATGAAAAACAGATGCTACACACATTGGTTGAAGGAACACTAGTTACTATTCTCTTCTAATGATAAAATAGAAAAAAGAATAAATTTCAGTATGGATACATACAATTTTAATCTTGATATACTGATATTTATGAAAACAGTAAGTTTTATTTAGGTTATATTTATTTAGATTGAGCTTAATTATTCTGCTATAGCAAAAAAAAAAAAAAGAGCTATGTAAATAACTGTAATCAAGTGTCAGAGAAGACAATCAAGCTCCCTTTTCTGGTTCAATATACTGTGTAGTCTAAAAATAGCTTTACTTTTTCTACCCTGTAGTTTTTGGTGATCATGTCACTGCTGTCCATGAACCAGAAAGAAACATTGTTGCTTTTAATCCACTGAGGTTTAGTGAGTGATATGTTAGAACAGTTAGATCACTCTAAGCTTAGAGTAGGAAATTATACATTTTGAAATACTAATACAGAATACCAACTTAATTAAAAATAAATTAATCATTTTAATAAAAGTCAAATAGCTCTTGAAGTACAGCATCATCTATGCCCTTATGAAACCAATGAGTGAGAGTAACAAAGAAGACATGTTCCACTTTTGATGGGAAGTTTCTTTTCTTTTCTTTTTTTTTGGAGACAGAGTCTCACTCTGTTGCCCTGGGTAGAGTGCTGTGGTATAACAGTTTACAGCAACCTCAAACTCTTGGGCTTATGTGATTCTCTTGCCTCAGATTCCCAAGTAGCTGGGACTACAGGCATCCGCCACAACTCCTGGCTATTTTGTTGTTGTTATAATTGTCCTTGTTGTTTGGCAGGCCTGGGCCGGTTTGAACCCGCCAGCCTTGGTGTATGTGACTAGCGCCCTAGCCACTGAGCTATATGCGCCGAGCCTTGATAGGTAGTTTCTATGTCTTTTCAAAATAGTGATTGAAGTGATTGAAATATGGGGGTTCAAAGTGGGGAAAGACCAAAAGGTATCTAATTTAATAAGAGAATCATTTTCCATAATTAACAAATGTAAAAGCAACATATTTCAGGCATATTATTAGTTTAGACTTAATATGATAGTTTTTAAATACATGGATAATGGTGATTTTGAAAAAAGCTCAACTCTGGGGCCAGGTGCCATGGCTCACGCCTGTAATCCTAGCACTCTGGGAGGCCAAGGAGAGTGGATTATCTGAGCTCATGGGTTTGAGACCAGCTTGAGGAAGAGCGAGACACCGTCTCTGAAACTAGCCGGGCATTGTGGTGGGCACCTATAGTCCCAGCTATTTGGGAGGCTGAGTCAAGAGAATCGCATGAGCCCAAGAGTTTGAGGTTGCTGTGAGTTATGATGTCACTGCACTCTACTGAGGGCAACAAAGTGAAACTCTGTCTCAAAACAACAACAACAAAAAAAACAGCTCAAATTTCACTGTTTCGAAAACCCCATTATTATTGTGCCCAGGTGAATTACTAACACCTGCTCCATCTACTGCCTTCCTTTTCTAATAAGGTGAATCAAAATAGTAATTAAATCAGAAGCCAACACCCTACAAATGCCTAGTGTGCCAGAGAATTCTGGCGAGCCAAATAAGAGTCGAGTGCTATGCCATATAAAAAGAAGAGGTGGGCCTGGGGGGATCAGGACAGGAGAGGAATCTTTTTCCTGCAAAGCCGGGTCCAAGCCAGACTGACAGGGAATATTTACTTAATCTGACTGCTGTTTGTCTCAAACAAGCAAAAAAACCTATTTGTTTTGTAAGGTGTGTTCACTTTACCAGTAAACTAATATGCCCAGGTTGCTACTCATACAAAAGAGATCGTGGGAAGCAAATATAATCTTATGGAAAGATGTGAGGTCACCCCACAAAAAGGAATAAAACAATTTACAAGGAGACTCGAAGAGGATGTTAGTTACAGGCAAGTCTTCACCTTGGTTGTGAAGATGGAGATAAAGGCAGGAAACCCCTGATGGGTCCTCAGGTAACAAAGACCACCCGTTGAGAGAAGAACTGAGACCCTGCAGTTCTCAGGCCACACGTGTTTAATCTCTTAAGAGAGAAAAACTGGGTGGCAGGTGGTGCCTGTGGTTCAAAGGAGTAGAGTGCTGGCTCCATATGCCAGAGGTGGTGGGTTCAAACCCAGCCCCAGCAAGAAACTGCAAAAAAAAAAAAAGAGAGAAAACTTTGTTCTCCTAAGAAATGATATTTTAAACATTATACTTCTTCTCTTCTTGATTTTTAATTTTTAATTTTTATTTATTTATTTAGAGACAGAGTTTCAAGCTGTCACCCTCGGTAGAGTGCTGTGGTGTCACAGCTCACAGCAACCTCAAACTCTTGTGCTTAAGCGACTCTCTTGCTTCAGCCTCCCAAGTAACTGGGAATGCAGGCACTACCACAGCCCCGAGCTATTTATTTTTTTTTATTTGTTTTTTGGTTGCAGTTGTCATTGTTTTAGATGGCCAGGGTCAGGTTTGAACTCACCAGCCTCGTGTATGTGGCTGGCACCCTACCCAATGAGCTATGGGTGCTGCCCTCTTCTGGATTTTTAACACACAGCTATCAATGTACTAAATGGTAATAATGTCTAAATAATGCCTTTCACATTTGCAGCCATTGTAATTATCCAGCCATTCATTTTGTTTCAAAAACGTTTTATATGCTAGGTTGTGGGAATACAGGAGTGAACAAGCCTTGGACCACAAGTGGCTGCCAGTGTCCTGGCAGGGGCAGCTGGCACGCACACAAAATCAGCATGATCAACCCAAGTAGCACCCACTGAGCCCGACACTACAGACGTGTGGATGATCTAAACTAGAGGGAGTCCTTCCTGGGTCAAGGTGAGAACACTGGAGAAAATTTGATTCCTTCACAAAATCGTGTTTAGTTCTTTTGCCTCTGGCATCTAATTCTCACGCTCTTCTAAAGTGAGCTCTTTCCAAAAGCCAATTTACTAGGAAGATATTCTTCATATAGTTGATTATAAGATACCATATTGTGGACATGGTTTAGATCTCTGGGTTTTTTTTAGATCATTCCTGAAGTTTCCCCCAAATGCTTATGCCTACAAATATTGTTACTGGCCAAATCCTTAGGCTGTCTGAATTTTATTAGCTGTCTTAATCATAAATAAGCAGCTTTGCACAGAGCCACTCGATTTTAGAGGGTTCAGGCTATCTTCTAAAAGTTCTGCTCAGAAGCATGGTAAAATGTGCCAACTGTAGGCAGAAGTGAGGTTTGGGTTTGGGGGGGTTGTTTATTTGTTTGTTTGGGAGTTTTTTTGTTTTTTTTTTTTTGAGACAGAGTCTCACTTTGCTGCCCTCAGTAGAGTGCTGTGGCATCACAGCTCACAGCAGTTGCCCTCAGTAGAGTGCTGTGGCATCACAGCTCACAGCAGTCTCCAACTCTTGGGCTTAAGTGATTCTCTTGCCTCAGCGGTTTTTTTTTTTTAATGTGTTAACTTTTTTTTAATGCATTAACAATAGGTCAGTACTTGTCTCTGAATTCAAATGGATGAGAAAGAACAAGGAAAAATGGTTTGAGGGAAAGAAAAGAGAAGTTGATCAATTTGTTCACAAATGAGTAAGGTGGCCAAAGGCGGCCATCTCTCCTTAAAGGGGAACTTGCAACTATTGGGTTCAGTGCTACCTAATCAGGGTCATGGGTTGTTGCTTCAGGATACAGTTGTTTAACAATACTTGGGGGTTTGGGTTGACCTCATCTTTGGTGACTACAATCTTGTCTGTACAATTCTGTTGAGCCCTCTCCTGTTGTTTAAGATAAGAGAAAACAAACAGCAAATAACATTTTTCTGCCCCTTTGATTACTGGCCTCAGAAAGAAATGCAACTTTTGAGTTCCCCAAAAGGGGGTGGGAGTTAAAGAGACAGCTCATAAAACATTTTATTGCCCATTTTCAGACCTCTACCTCTAGTACAGGCACTGAATCCACATCATTTTCAAACTCCACAGCGCCCGTGTAAATTCAGTATTTTTATCACAATGCTGCAGAGAGGAAGCATCACTTAAGCAGGAAAATAATTTGAAAGTGACACGGATTAAATACATGGCAAGGGCAGGGAAATGTGATGAAAAGCCTCTTTCCGGGACCTTGGCCCCACGTTGTCTCCAAAGCAGCAGTAAATTCATGTAAATCCAGGGATAAGTCTGTGAAATCTGATGATAAATAAACCGTCCTTTGTCAGACCCATCACCACCCTTCTATGTTTCCATGTACTCATCTAAGGAACAAACTCTGCGGAAGAAACTTTCTTCCAATGGCACACATTTTTCATAGCAAAGCCCAAAGACCAGCCAGGAACATATAAAAATCAATACCATTTTGAATGTCTGACACCAACATGCCTTTGTAGTCTAATGGAGACTCATGTGTTGCTTTCCTCTTGGAGGTGATTGAGGGACAGTTTGGAAGATGAAGCACCTTGCTCGAGATTATACAGCCACTCAATGATCAAACCCACAAAACGTTCTATTCCTAAATCTATTCCTTCTCACTATATTCTCCCCGCTTACTCATTGCAGCAAAAACTCTACAGATCAACACTTCAGCCAGTTATCACAAGAAATAGAACCGCTAATGGCTAAATAAATTTGTGTGTCATTTTGAGTAATCCTTTAATTTCCCTTCTTTAATAGTGATTTTCAGTGTATCATGAAGGGAACGTTGGTGGTGTTTTGTTTTAATCCCCTGCCTGAATAGGAGCCACAGATTCAAAGCTCACAAGAGCACCTTCAAATGTTAAAAACCCGGGATTCAGAGACATAGATGAAAGGGGAATTTTGATCTATGAAGCAGCTTATCCACATGCAAGGACGTTTTGGTAGGAATGATTGTTTCCTATGTTTACTGATGAAGTAGTCTGTCAAATAAAAGAATTTGAGCTTCCCTAACACCTGGCTATTGTCCGGCTTTCCGCCAGCTTGGAAGTCCCCTTCACATCAAAGTGGGGAAATAAATCTTCTACATAAGTCAATCTGCGGACCCTGCTGAATGATTTTTGTCTTTGGGTTCTCACATAATATTAGGGAAATGGATGCAGTTTGATAACTTCATTCCTTTACAAATAATTTCTATTTTAAGCTGATTCCGAAGGATTTTCTTGAGCCAGTTCAATTCAGGCAGGTCTAAACACTAAAGACAAGAGTGTCAGGGACATTTTTTTCTCATGGACCAAGACTGGTAGGGCAGATGGGGACTTTTAAATCACAAATTCAACCTGCTACCCCACTAACACAGATTACGTAGACAATTAACATAAAATTGCAGAAAATCTCAAATTAATTTTTCTTCTGATCTATCTAAAAATGCCACAAAATTTATATTAGATTGTAAAATAAAAAAGTACAGAAGTGCAGGAGCTGTTCATGTATTGAGGTTCAAGGCTATCTCCTTTTTCCAAGGTGATATTCCCGCAACCACAAACTGTTATAATGCTGTGATTACTTTAAATGAAGATCATGTACAGCAATAAATGGAAAAATATGGTTACATATACTATTATTTTGCCCTTTTTATTCATTGGGAAAATTTGTGCTACATTTGTCCACGTCCATTTCTCTTTATAAAGGTAGCATTAACATGATCTATTACTCTATTAATAAGGGACAGTTTGTTCAGGAATAGAACTCCATTATACAGCTTTTCTTTTGCTTATGCAAATTCCTACAAGTAATTTGATGTTTTCTAATTCTCACCGCTCTATTTATGAAAAAAGTAATCATTTATTCAGCTATGAATATGTATGAAGCAAATTACCTTTTCCTGTCTGAAAACCAGGGGTGGCTACGCTACTGTTTGTTTCAAGGTCCTTCATCACACCTTTTTAATTTTCTTCTGAAACATCTGTTGTTAGATGACAACTCAATTGCTTGTTAACTGCTTGAGAAAGAGGTCATGAAAATTGCTTAAATGAATTTATACTTTTATAGCCTGAAATGAAGGAGTGAATAATTACAATTGCTCCAAGAAGCCAGCTATATTTCACTTATTCCTTGTTCACAGTAGAGACGTCTTAGACCTGGTAGGTACAAAATGAAAGCAGGCCTAAATGGATTGACGTGAGTGAAGCCTTGAGAATAAGGTGTAATTTCTGTGCAGGAGCCTGAGGGAAAATACAGAATCTCTAATATACACCTTTATCATTCTTCTTTCTTGTGGGGGTGAGGACAGCCTCTCTATAACCCCTACCCCTGCCCCCCAACTAGCTGGTGGCATCTGTCTGTGAAGTGTTGGTTGAAGAAAGAGGGCTCAGGGGAGGGAATTAAATCATCTAGGTTGACAGTTGTGTAATGAGATGGAAACACAGGCATTGCTGAATTCTTCCTTCAAAAGTTGGGTTCTAATGCAGTGATTTTCCATACACTTGTAACACACAATAAAGCTTAATTTTTCCATAAACTACCTAAAATAAAGAGTGTACACAGTAAGCCTAAAAACTCAACCTTTTATGGGTGACACATGGGAGCATTTTTTTTAAACACAGACGGGAACTCTGCTCCCTCCCTAGTTCTAATGATAACTCCCATGGCGTAAGGCAAGGGCTCCACCAGGAAGAGGGCAAAGATGGATTCCTCAGAGGGGTCAAGGGTGAGAAGTTACATAAACACTTGGGAATGTTGCTTGTCCTAGACAGCATCCCAGACACATCCTTCCTTTTCTTATAGGAACCTTTGCTTCTTCCCTTTCTTCTGAGAGTTTTAGCACACAGAACCATAGCAAATAGGCTCAGAGGACTGGCTTTCAGGCTAGATTGCCTGATACTTCATCCTGTTGCTTGTTAGATATTAGACCAGTACAATGTGGAGCAAGTTTCTTAATGTAAAATAGGAATAATAACACCTACTTCATCAGTTCTAGTGATGATTGGGTCAATACCTACCAAATGCCAACAACATGGCTTGGCACACTGTGAAATGTTAGCACACGCTGTCGCCTTCCCATTGCATCACCTCATTACCAAAAACAAATGTTGATCTCTTTGTCTTTCATTAAGACTTGGTAGATAAAAAATCAGGTCAGACCTGGACTTTTTAAAGATGAATTTTCACTCTACAAATGCAAATAGTAAGACTTGGGTTGGAGTTTTGCCACGTTCAGTGCAGTGAACCGGAAGTGGGTTGAGCCTGGGGTCAGAAGAAAGAAGGAAAGATCATTGGCCTCCAGTGATCATTCCTGGAAGTAGAGACCTGAGGACAGAGTTGCAGGATAAAGAATGACCAAATGGGGGCTTTGATTTTCCCTCCACTTCTTCATTCTCACCTGCACAGCCAGAACACATCTTCCTTGGGCCAGTTCTGGAGTGGAGATGAAAAATAGGAATATTAAATGATAGGATACAAAGCGATGTAGGGAAGGGGTAAAGTGGAGGCCCGAAATATCACATACTTTCAGAGAAATGGAGGTGAAGGTAGTAGGGAGAGAGCGACTATTCCAAGGCCAAGAAATCAGAGGAGTGGTTGCAAAGAGGGAACGTCTGTGGCTGTCTGCTCTTCAAGATGACCTTGTATATATGAGACCTGCACCTACATCTGACTTGCACATTTTTGGAACTTAGCAGTCCTAAAATCAAATTTTGCAAAACAGGTCACGGTAGAAAATGCGATGAAACTTTGAGACGAAAGAGATTGCAAAAGTCCATGTGAACTAGGATGGTCAAAAGTGTTTTATGGAGTGATGGTGAGCGAAGTTTTAAATAAAAAAATAAAATTACATACACGTGCAACAGACTCAAGAGGTAGGGAGGAGTCATGCTGCGTTGGGGAGGATTGAGAGTGGTAAATCTCGAAAGGAAACCCTGAGTCTGATGGTCATTGAGAACAAACTTGGAAAAGTAGGTTTGCGTGACACTGAAGAATCCTTTGAACAACAAGATGAAGATGTGAAAAGACACTGCATAAGACCAGGGGAAGTTGAGGAAATCTGCAGAAACCATAAATGCACGGCCTTAAGAATTCTACTCTCTTTGTAAAGGGAAGGCTGCATAAGAAACAGGAGCTGCTAGAGATGTACATAAATGAGGAGGCAACCAGCAGCTTAGTTTGGAATTCAGACAGCAAAATGCAGAAGGATCAACTTAATGTGTCAGGAAAATGTGGAAATGAGGAAGTCAGTTCACCTTGATCAGAGATTCAGTGAGCACAGTAGTTACAAGCTCAGGATTTGGAGTCAGAGCCATCAAGGTTCAGTTCCTGGTGAAGCGGCTGCTCAGCTGTCCTTTCTCCTTGGTCAAATCATTCAAGCCTCTCGAAACTGCTTTCTTTCTCTGCAAAATGAGAATCAAAACTCACACCGTACAGCTGTCTGTCAGAATTAAAGAGTGTAGCACACATAAATAATTCACCAGTCTCATCATAGTAAACTGCTCAATAAACATTTATCATCACATCATTATAACTTCCATGCAAGAATTACCTGTTGTATGTTGCCTTTTTCTTTATCCCCAGAATGTACGATTCCATAGGACAGGAATTTTCTCTGCTTAGCTCATTGGTGTAGCCCCAGCACCTAGAATAGGGCCAGGCACACAGAAGATAATAAATAACATGTTGAACGAATTTTGGTTGTTATTTTCACATTGGAGACTGGAAAAATAACAGGGCTTCGTTCAAAATAGAGAAGTCAAAAGGGGAAGTTATTTTGGAGGCTAAAATATGGAGCATGTTTTTAGATAAATAAATCTTGAGCTGTTAAAGTGTTAACATGCCAATAAGCACTACCCACTGAATAAAGTTATACTTGTTTGCTAGAACCTACCATCCCCACTAGAATAAAGAGCTGGGATGTGGTAAAGAATATGCTTACCAGCTCTCAGTACTCAGAAGGGAACAAAGTTCCCTCGGTATAGGAGAGCATTAAGACAGAGAAGAGGATTCCTGCAATCTAGAGCTGGAACTGATCCAAAGATTATGTGGACATTTTTGATCACTGACAATATAGGACCAACTCATATTTTTTTGCTTTAATATCATTTCAGGACTATTATTTTAAAATCTTGGGTGGTGCCTATAGATCAAAGGAGTAGGGCCCTATATGTTGGAGGTGGTGGGTTCAAACCCAGCCTCGGCCAAAAACTGCAAAAAAAAAAAAAAAATCTTACGATATCCTCTTAAAATTAGTTATCATTCACTCTCCCATTTCTTTTTACATTGCTTTATTCCTTTACCATTTTTTTTTGAGAATGGAACACTTATATACTATTGGTAGGACTGCAAATCAATATAACCTCTATGATAAGCTGAGGCAACAGAATCACTTAAGCCCAAGAGTTGGAGGTTGCTGTGAGCTGTGACACCACAGCACTCTACTGAGAGTGACATAGTGAGACTCTGTCTCAAAAACAAAACAAACAAACAAAAGGAATTCCCCCAAAGAAATAAAAGTAGACTTATTATTTTAACTAGCAATCCCACTACTGGGTATCTACCTGATTTTATCGAAAAACTACTTGCACTGGAATGTTTATCAGAGCACAGTTCACAAGTACATAGATGTGGAATCAACATAAGTGCCCATCAAGTCATGAGTGCGTTAAGAAAATGCAAAAAATATACACACACAATGGAGTACTACGCAGCCATAAAAAGGAATGAAATAAGAAATTTTGCAGCAACTTAGATGGAACTGGAGATCATTATCCTAAGAGAAGTATCTCAGGAATGAGCTACAAACACCACATGTGCTCTGTAATAATTGGGATCTAAACAATGGGCCCACATGGACACAAAGAAATATAAAGGCCACTGGAATGTAAGAAGGGAAGACAGTGGGAGGATGTGAAAACTTATGTATCAGGGACAAAGAATCCTTCTGGTGAAGGGCACCCCAAAAGCGTTGATTTATATCCATTTTACAAAAACATTTGTACCCCCTTAATATTTTGAAATTAAAAAGAAAGACAATCTTTTCATTCCTTTTTTTTTTTTTTTTAGTAGAGACAGAGTCTTACTTTGTTGCCCTCGGTAGAGTGCTGTGGTGTCACACAGCTCACATCATTCTTAATTATGTTGATTGACAAGGTAGGGTGGCTCGGCGCCTGTGGCTCAGCGGGCTAAGGCGCCAGTCACATACACCTGAGCTGGCTGGTTCGAATCCAGCCCAGGCCCACCAAACAACAATGACAGCTGCAACCAAAAAATGGCCGGGCATTGTGGTGGGCGCCTGTAGTCCCAGCTACTTGGGAGGTGGAGGCAAGAGACTCGCTTGAGCCCAGGAATTGGAGGTTGCTGTGAGCTGTGATGCCATAGC
>CAUYRH010074585.1:0-25783 GCA_963574655.1 Perodicticus potto
GGGTGCCTGTAGTCCCAGCTACTTGGGAGGCAGAGGCAGGAGACTTGCTTGAGCCCAGGAGTTGGAGGTTGCTGTGAGCTGTGATGCCACAGCACTCTACCCAGGGTGACAGCTTGAGGCTCTGTCTCAAAAAAAAAAAAAGCTTTTAGTTTTCATCTTCTGGACTCATTAGTTTGAGTCTGTTTTTTCTTTCTCTGCTATTGTCATTCGCGCTAAGAATTTTTGACTACTTATTTCAATGAAAGGTAACAGGAAGTAATACCCATAGCATTATTGTAACAACACTTTATCTGCCCCTTTTCAGAAAACAGGTGTTTAAAGAAAAAAAAATTTAAAGATAAAATATGTGAAGCTTTACATCAAGTCTTAAATGTATTCTCAGAGGGAATGATGTAATTGTTTTTTGTACACACTGTGAAGATCTATTTCAGCCCTACCTAATCCTGGTGTCCTAGCTCGGGCAGGGCGTTAAAGATCCCCACTTACGAACGAGCCAGCTGCTGCCAGAAAGGCTAAGCGAGTGACCAGAATCACATCTCAGTTTCCCAACTCTGGATTGGTGTTCTTTCCTCTACATTATCCTGCTTCTCATTTATCTCTTTCAAATTCTGTTAGCTGAGATGGGCTTCGCACTGCAGAGCGCAGATGACAATCTCTTCAGTAGGATTTGTCAGACACCTGGGAAGCCCTGAAACTGAGATTATTTTTCCCATAACCTGTCCTGTTTGGCATGGTACAAATAGACACTGTCATATCTTAGTAGCTTTGGGGCTTTCAGGACCTCTTATTAAAATGCAAATATGCCTGAAGGAATCACTCCTAAACTCACAGTGGGATAGCATGTTATCTCAAGGATTAGTTGATCAAATTGGTTTCCAGCCTAGAGAGTAAGAGCAACATGTGGGCGGACACCACAGCGCGGGTGGAGGGGACCAAAGGAGTGGGCAATACAACAGACAGGGCTCCAAACCTTTGCCTGCTTTGCAGGTATAAATAGGAACAACTCTAATATTTTTTCAGCTCTGTGTACTTTAAATTCAGTGAATACTTAACAAAATAAATTCCAATTGGATAGGCAAAATCGGTAATACACAAGCCATGAGTTTGAGTCTACTGACAATAATGTGGGTTTTCATATTTTTTTTAAATGTGTTTTTTTATTTTATAAAATGTAAGGAATAAACCAATATTCAATTTTTGCCACTAGATATCCAATTACTTCAACACTATTTTTTGATAGTATTATCCTTCCTCTACTTCATTGTTTTTGCACCTTTTTCAAAAATAAGCACAATTGAATATGTTTAGATTATTTGAAATGTCTTAAAGTAGGAACTAACTGAAGGTTTTCATATTTTGATAAAAGCTTAAATTGAAGTCAAGATCTGAGCTGTTGAAATTTAGTGTGTGTGTGTATTTTATAAGTGAAGCAGAGTTTGTTCATTCTTCTGTAGTCTTCCTTTACTCAGATTTTGGATAAGAGAGAAAATCTAGACTCCAATACCAAATATTTGCTTGGAAATCTCCTTCAAACAATTTGTAAATCACTATTATTGGGTAGAGTTTTAAGTTATGAAAGTTTTGCCTTCCACCTTACACGGTGTTTGACGATAATCGTATTCTGTTTGTTCCCTCTTCTTTTCATCCTACCCACCCCCACCTTCCCATGGATTGCTTGAACATTTTTAGAATTTCATTTTGATTTATCAATAGTGTTTTTTTGTGTCTCTCCTAGGATAGATTTTTCTAGTGGTGCTCAAGATGTTACATTATATATAACATTGTTTAAAAAAAATCCCATTGATATCAACATTTTATCAGTGCAAGTCTAGAAACCTTACCTCCCTTTTGTCCCTTCATTCTCCCTTACTTATAATATCATTGATAATTGTTCTACATGGTCTTTTCTACATATATGGAGAACCTCAAGAAACAATGTTATAATTTTCCTTCAAACACAATTTACAAAACTCAAAAGAAGGAAAGTCTTTACCTCTATTTTTATTTTTTCTGTTGTTCTTTTTTCTTATGTTTCAAGATTTCTTTTTTTTTTGTTGTTGCAGTTTGGCTGGGGCTGGGTTTGAACCTGCCACCCTCAGTATATGAGGCCAGCGCCATACTCACTGAGCCACTGCCACCACCCCCAAGATTTCTTTTTTTTTTTTTAAATCATTCTCTGTCTGTTTCAGTAACTTTCCTTAGTCATTATTTTAGGGTAGGTCTTTTGAAAACAAACTCTGTTCATTTTCCTTCATCTGAGAATGTCTTGATGTCTTTTTCATTCTTGGAGGATATTTTCACTGGATGTAGAATTCTGAGTTGACAGGTCTTTTAGCACTGAAATATTTCAAACTGCTTTCTCTGGCCTCCATCTTCTCTGATGGAGTTATCTGCTGTTTTTCAAAGTGCTTTTTCCCTGTGGATGAAGTAGTGTTTCTTTTTTTTTTTTTTTTTTTTTTTTTGTAGAAACAGAGTTTCACTTTATCACCCTCGGTAGAGTGCCGTGGTGTCACAGAGCTCACAGCAGCCTCCAAGTCCTGGGCTTAGGTGCTTCCTTTGTCTCAGCCTCCCAAGTAGCTGGGACTACAGGCGCCCACCACAACGCCTGGCTATTTTTTTTGTTGTTGCAGTTTGGCCGAGGCCGGGTTTGAACCCACCACCCTCGGTATATGGGGCTGGCGCCCTGCCCACTGAGCCACAGGCGCCGCCCTGAAGTAATGTTTCTTTCTTGTGCCGTCATAATCATGTCCTTGTCTTCTCTCAATTTCGACTGTGATGTCTCTTGGCATGTATTTCTTTGGATTTTTCCTATTGGATCACACAGCTTTTGGAATCTGTAGCTTCATGGTTTTTGCCAAGTTTGGGGAATTTTTAGCCATTATCTTTTCAAATCCTTGACTTCCAGTGACACAGATGTTAGATTTTTATTATAGACACACAGGTTCCTGAGGCTCAGTGCATTTCTCTCCAGTTTATTTTTTTCTGTTCTTCAGATTTGTCAATTTCTATTGTTTTATGTTCTCATCTACTTTTCTGTCTATCCTGTAGATGATGACCACATCCATTCAGCTTTTAATATTTCGGTTCTAAAATTTCCATTTGGTTCTTTTTTATACTTTCTATTTCTTTGCTAAGACTTTCCATTTTTTCATTTGTTTCAAGTGTTCACATAATTGCCCACTGAAGCATTTTTATGATGGCTGCTTTAAATTCCTCATCAGATAATTCCAACAACTCTGTCATCTTGGTATTGGAAGCTGTTGATTTCTTTTCTCATTGAAGGTGAGGTTTTTCCTGGTTCTTGGAGTGAAGCATAATATCGATTATATCCTGATCATTTTGGATATTATGTTATAAGACTCTGGATCTTTTAAAAATCTTCTATTTTGTTAGAATCTTCCATTTCACTAGAATACTCTTACACTTTGCCAATGAAGAAGAAGGGGAAAATACCTTGTTACTGCCAGGTGGAGGTTAGAGATCTCCACTGATACCACCCTAGAAGAGGGGTTGGGATATCTCATTACAGCCTGATGAGTGTGGAAGTATAGGATCCCTACTCAACCCTGTACAGATGGGAGTTAGGCTGTAGTTTTTTGTTTGTTTGTTTGTTTGTGGTGTTAATCTGGAGTAGAGTGTGTATTGTCTAAAAATGTTTTTGTCTTCCTAGGCTTCTCCTTTTCGGGTCTTTGGTTAGAGAGAGTAAAATTTTTTGTTTGTTTGTTTTATTTTGCCTTTGCCTGTCAGTGTTTTTAGATTGCTGCCTTTTCCAGAACTAAGTCTGAGATCTGTGAGGCAAATGATGACAACAATAGAAAAACCTCACTGAACTCACTGTGCACTTTCCTTGGGTCCTGAAGTCTTTAACTGGGCTGCCTTCTTCTCTCTCCCTTTCATAGTCTTCTTCTGCCTATTTTATGTATAATATTCAGGACAGTTAGCTGTACATAACAGGAAGAACAGGGAGAAGTACATCTACTTCATCTTGTCCTGGAATTGAAGTCTCCTTGCCACAGAATTTTGACTCTAGAAAATGGCACACATTTCCCCAGGGCTCTGTGGCCTAGCATATTGACCAATACAACCAATTCCTCTACAGAACCCTATTTCAAATCTACAATTATACTAAAAGCTAAACATTGCTGTTTTTTCCCTTCACTATACAGCATGCTGGCCCAGCAGAAGCACTCTCACTAGAACTTCTGCACAGTAAGACAACAGCAGGGGACACTACCTGTACTTTCAGGTTGCTTCCTCAACCTTCATGTATCTTCCTGTGACAGGTGAAATACACATGGGAGGTCAAGAACATTTTTATATGGAAACCCAAAGCATGCTTGCTGTTCCCAAAGGAGAGGACCAAGAAATGGATGTCTATGTGTCCACACAGTTTCCCAAATACATACAGGTAACATGAGGCCACTGTGGAGGGGACATAGCTAAATAGTTTCTGCCAGCAGAATTATACCAAGAGTTGGCCAGGCGCAGTGGGTCATGCCTATAATCCTAGCACTCTGGGAGGCCAAGGCAGGAGGATCCCTTGAGCTCAGCAGTTCAAGACCAGCCTGAACAACAATAAGAATCCATCTCTACAACAAGTAGAAAAATTGTCTGAGCATGGTCGTGCATGCCTGTAGCTACCTGGGAGGCTAAGGCAGGAAGATTACTTGAGCCTAGTAGTTTGAGGTTTCAGTGATCTCATATGATGCCATTGTACTCTAGTCTAGACAGAGTGAGACTGTGTCTCCAGACAAAAAAACCAAAACAAAACAAAAAAACAAGCAATTAGAGATAAAAATGTACTATATTGATTTGGGTATTAATTCAAAGCTTTTAAAAGAGTATTATTAAAGTAGAGGCCTTTTGTTTGCATGACTCCCTATGTGATGTTGAGCCCCTCACTTTATCTATCTCACATTCCCTGTCTATAAAAATTGGTTATTGAGACTAAGTGACTGCTAACATTTTGATGGGAAGAAAGAGTAAGATCTGCATCCAGGGAAGACCAAGTGGTCACCTTTAGCAGTAATCAAGAAGGGAGGTGAGATGTGCTCTTTCTCTGGGGAGACAGTAGGATGCAGGGAAAAGACCCAAACTGGGAGAGATGTGGAAGCCCACAAAATCTCACTGCCCTAGGAAACATGTCCCTAGTGTGAAAAAAAGGATAATTTGGGTGTGGGTCATGGGGAAAATACAAAATCCAGTAGGTATTGAAGGATCCACTGGTAACGAAGAGATAATAATAGTTTTGGCAACATCCTTCTAGCCAAATGTTACTGAGAGCAGTTGGGGATGCATGCCAAGGTTGGACAGTGTCCCATTGTCCCATTATTTAGCATAACTATTCAGTTTCTTTTTGTTCAGGTCATAGGTGTGACAATGGTAGTCACAAATGTCTAATCAGAATTGTTGTTGCTCACAGGACATGGTTGCCTCAGCCTTGAAGCTCCCAGCCAACAAGGTCATGTGTCATGTGAGGCGTATTGGGGGTGCATTTGGAGGGAAGGTACTTAAAACTGGCATCATGGCAGCTGTCACCGCATTTGCTGCAAACAAGTACGTGGAGAAAATCTGCTAAATACACCAAAAGTAAAATGAAGTCACGCTGAAGGTTCTCAGGATTAATGAGAAAGAATCTGGGGCAAAATTATTTAAAATCACATGTAATACACAAATACAAACAAGCTGTCAGCTTATGACAACTTCCTTGCATTATATTGTCAAGCTTTGTCCCGTAAGAATCAATTATTTTAGATATGACTCCCTTCACTAAGAAGAAAGAAAACAACATATACAGTAGAACCTCTGCAAGTTGACTAACCCAAGGAGCTGGTCAACATGAGAAGGTAGTCAACATAAGGAACTAGGCCTGCTACACTGATACATACATGTGGTAATATCTATCTATGCAAATTAGGTCAACATAAGGAGATGGCCAATGTAGGGAAGTGGTCGGCTATGGAGGCTATACTGTATATATAAAGGAATCAATTACTGAAAAGAATAAAATCCACAGGAAAAAAATACTACCTGGAATACCTGGAAAGTAGACAGAAATAGGTCCTTAATAGGCAGGGGTTATGTGTCCTTAGCACTTGTTGGCCTGCTATATGTATATGTCTTTATTTAAATAGAGACTTTGCCTTTGTTATGTTGCATTAGTTTATTATACTATCTTCTTTGGAGTATCTCGAAACATCATCATAGGAAATGGTCTTTGGAGTAGGCACAACTAGAAGGCCTAATTTCTTTGCTGAGTAATAAAGTCAGTTCCGGCAAAAAGACCTTGATTCCAGATGTTTCCCATCAAGGAGCACCTCCATTTGTGTCAGTCTAAATGTGGCCTTGGGAATGTTTGCCTTATAGTAGAGGTTGTGTTCACAGTAGAAACACCCCTAAAGCAATATCCTGGATCCTGGAGACCTCCCTCCCACAAGTAGTGAATGCCAGGCATTATGCCCTGACACAAGGGAGGGGAGGCCACTATGTGTGCCTGAGATCAGCAGAAGCTGAGTGTGCAGAGTACTTCCATGTTCTAGGAGGCAGGTGGCACCACTCAGCTGCACTCGGGCTCTCACCAGGAGTTATATAAAGCTCAGATAACACCTACTTGGTAAAAGAGTTTACCTCTCTTGCTATTTTTCTATTTTAGACATGGTTGTACAGTCCGCTGCATTCTGGAACGAGGAGAAGACATGTTAATAACTGGAGGTCGCCACCCTTACCTTGGAAAGTACAAAGTGAGTAGAATAAGGTATGGGGGAAGCACGTGTGTTGTAGACACAGTGTTCCATCAGTGTAGATGGCCATGTTGGGTGCTCTCTAATGGGAAATAACTATGAGCAAATTAACAAGTTATCTAACTTTCTATTCCTTGTGCTGACTGTTCAATCACTGGCTAATTCAATGAAGCTTTTCTGCTTTGCTCAAAGATGTCAGTTTAAGAAAAAATACCAGCTGGTATTGGTTGTTACAGAGCATATAATTGAAAAACGTGAGTATATATGTCTATGGAAGAAGATCTGAGAACCATACTTATTCCCACGTGGAAAGCAGGTAAAATAGAATCATTTCCCACAACAATAGTTTCAGGAAAAATTGCAATTATTTGCAAATGTGTTGTTAGTTTTTCAATATATCAAGGATATTTTTGCAAAATTGGGTCCCAAAAATTTCTAGAAAAATTTTTGTAGTAGAAAGTAATTATTGGGTCAGGCACAGTGGCTCATGCCTATAACCCTAGCACTGTGGGAGACCAAGATGGGTAGATTGCCTGAGCTTAGAATATTGAGACCAGCCTAAGCAAGAGCAAGATCCTATCTCTACTAAACATAGAAACAACTAGTTGGGCATCTCAGCAAGTGCCTATAGTCCCAGCTACTTGGGAGGCTGAGGCAGGAGAATCGCTTGAACCCAAGAGTTTGAGGTTGCTGTGAGCTGGAAGAAGAAGGTGGAGAGGTAGGATTGTTGTAGACACAATGTTCCATCATTGTGGCACTCCACAATGTTCCATAGAGTGCCACAGCACTCTACCCAGGGAGACCAAGTGGGACTTCATTTCAAAAAAAAAAGAAAGTAGTTATTATTTTGCCTTATAAGAAATAATTTTACTTGTCAGAGTAAGGTAACTGCTCTAAAAAACAACTAAAAACTCTCAAGGACTTAAACCATTATTATGTCATTTCTTGTTCAAGTAATAGACCAATGTCATCAATAAAAGGGAAAAGGAAAAGACTGCTCCACAGAATCATTCAGAGACTTGAGCTGTTTCCATTTAGTAGGGCAACCACCTTCTCAGACTTCATTGCCCATTACTAGTATTCACTAGGAGTGTATGAGCTAGTTAAACTTAAGTTAATTAACTGAATATGAATTAGTAGATATGAATCTGAGCTGAAGTATATATTCAGTCCCATGGTTGCATTAGCTATATTTCAAGTACTCAGTAACACACATGGTTAGTGTCTACCATATTGGACAGTGCAGACACAGAGCTCCATGATCACAGCAAGTTCTATTAGATAGCACTGCCCTGTGGGCACTGAGTCCTCTGATCCTCCACTGGATCTTCTGCTGAGGGCAACAGACAGAGAAGAGAAGGAGCATGGAGTGTCACGAGGCAGTGTGTTAGAACCAGGTCTATAAGTGGTGTACGCCACTCTTACCCAGATGTCATTGGCCATACTTTTGCCACCCAACTGCAAGGGAGACTAGGAAATTGTGGTCTCCCCACGTGCCCAGGATGAAGGGAAACCTCAGGGTTTGTTGAATGCATAGCATTGTGTCTGTCGCAATAATATAACTGAATATGTATTTTTAGAAAGTAATGTGTCTATTTCAAATCATATTCACTCTAAGCTATAGTTTGAATTTGCTTTAGTTCAAAAAGATTTCTTAGAGTGAACTTTGCCCAGAAGGAGATCATTTTCTTTCTTTCTTTTTTTTTTTTGGAAAATAAGATATGCATATAGGAAGTCATTAAAAATGCTAAGAACGTAACACTCTCAGGTTGAAGGGGAAGTGCACAAAGTCAAGCCATGGGGAGAGAAGAATATGAGTCAGGGTAGACACAGGAGTCTTCTTAAAGAAGGTGAAACATAAATGGGCTTTCAAGGATGGGTAAACAGAAAGAAGGCTTGCCAGGTGGTGGGAACAGTGACAGCAGAGTCATAGAAGTGGAGTGACATGGCATGCCTCGTAGGGGCAGGAGTGAAGGGAGAGGGGGATTATAGCAGAGCTTACTGGAGGGGGGGTAGTGAAAGAGGGAATGGGTTGGTTTAGGTAGTGCTTGATTGAGAGGGGACTAGATTCACAGAATGGCGAGTTGAAACTTGCTCTCACAAAAAAAGAGTGAGACTGAGTAACTCCTTAATGAGTCCAGTGCCCCCTCTAAGTATGGGCGCTTTGGGGCGGAGGTAATAGGATGGTCTGGAGATAGGAGAAGATGGAGGCAGGTGGACTGACGGGGGACAGCTGATGTATTCATGAGGGAGTTGGATCCTCTGATAGGGCGGCAAGGTGGAGAAGGTATGAGTTCGAGAGCCATTACAGAGTGAAATAAAATCGGATCTGCTTATAAGCTTGGCAAAATACAATAGACAATACGAACACAAACATGACTTGGAGTGTTCTAGAAGAAACAGACAAGTAGGAAGGAGGAAGTAATCTGGAAGGATGATGATGAGCTTGCTTGCATAATTGTTGGCAAAGAAGTGGCAATAGTACCTTAAAGCAATATGCCCCTCATCACCACAGGACTTTGTGGAAAGGACTGGGTTTTAGTGATAGAAGCCATCATCTCAGTGGTGATTAAAGCTATGAGAAAATAATGTTTTCTGAGAGCAGTATGAGGATAGGAGATAATATTTATGATAGTAATACTTATAATTTACATTTAGAGTACTTGCTATGTTTCAGGCACTGCCTATCATTTTCCACCCATTACCATATTTATTTCCATTTCACAGATAATGAGAGAAGTTACATTAGCTTGCCTGAAATCACAGCCCTAGTTATACATCCAAGAAATCACAGCCAAATCCAATGTCATAAGGCTTTTCCCCTGTGTGGGGGTTCACAAGTGACAGAGTCAACTGTACAGAGGCTTGGCCCTGGCACAGTAGCAAAGATCAGCTCTCCTCCCCCAGGCTGGATTCATGAACGATGGCAGAATCTTGGCCCTGGACATGGAGCATTATAGCAACGGAGGCAACAGCCTGGATGAGTCAATATTCGTAAGTGTTTTAAGAAGCAAATTTACATTCCTGAAAGAGTGTTTCATAAAATGATTTAACTCAAAAAATGTTCAGTAGTTAAGTAATATTGAATTATAAAAGCATAGCAAGCGTTACTGCAGGCATCACCACATTTTGCTGGGACCCAGAGCATGAGCTCAGAAGTCTTGGTTGAGTCTGCATCTGCGGGTTATTTCCCCGCCTCCCTCTAAGTATTCAGAGCTTTTTTCCCACATGCAAACATCAGGCCAGGCTTTCTCAGCTTTGGCCCTGTTGACATCTTGGACTGGGTGACTTCCTTGTGGGGGCTGTCCTGTCCATTGCAGGATGTGCAGTGGCATCTTTGTCTTCTACTCAGCAGATATCAATGACACCTCGCACCCAGATCCTTAACAACCAAAACTGTCTCCTCCAGACATAGCCAAATTTCCCGAGGAGGCAGGAGGAAGGTATTGCCCTGATCAAGGACCAGAGCATTACTCCCAATGCCACATTTCCCCCCATTTTCTCTGTTTTCCAGGATATTTATATTCATTACATTCTACAGACCTAGTGTTTAGAGACTATGAATATTTTAAAGGCTCTTGTAAATGTTTGAAATCTGAAAAAAAAAATGTATTAACTCTAAAATATGAAAAGAAAAAAATAAGTATTTTGAAAGAAAAATTATTCAAATAGAGGTGATTTTACAACAAAAATTTGTATTTGATCATGTTTGCTGTGATGTGAAGAGGTGCTGCCACTTCCCATGTAGATTGGGTATGAGGTCTCAGGATGGTGAAATAGGCCCAGGGCTGATCACATCCACTCTGGATTTTTCCAGGTGATAGAAGTGGGACTTCTGAAAATGGACAACGCTTACAAGTTTCCCAACCTGCGCTGTCGGGGTAGGGCATGCAGAACCAACCTTCCATCGAACACGGCGTTTCGTGGATTTGGCTTTCCTCAGGCGGGGCTGATCACTGAATGCTGTATCACAGAAGTTGCAGCCAAATGCGGTTTGTCCCCTGAGAAGGTAATACTAAGTTAGTCTCACACATAAAAGACTGTACTTTAAGATCCAGAGGGTCTTAAATGATGTTCCCCAGATAACCCAGCCAACTAGTTAATATAGAGCCAAGGCTCCCAAGTTCAGTGACCCTTGTCTTACTCAGGTTCCTTGTCGGAAATCTTGGAAACAGAGGATACAGAGGTATTGAGTGCTGGGTTCTCACTTATTTAGTGAGAAGCTTTTGTCCATTGAGGGTGTAACTGTTATCAACAATTCCACCAAGAGCCTCATTCCTTGCCTCCCTAAAATCTCAGCAAGCTGTCAAAAAGTTCCTCATTTTAGTTACTCAAATGGTTTCCTTTCAGCTTTTTAAGGAAAAAGCTCCAACTCAGCCCCAACTTATTTCATTAATAAGGACCTTTCCCTCCCTGGGGCCTCTTGCACCCCAAATCTGGTGGTGGAGTTTGGATGGGGAGAGATGAGGAGCGCTCTCTCACCTCTGCTCCTCCCCTGGGCCTCCTCCTGTGATGTTAGCACAAGGAGGATGAGGAGGAGGACCAGGGACGCAGATAGCCTCCCCTCATGTGACTTCTCCCAGGGAGCTCACAGTCCTCTCTTCAGTTCTAAGAGGCCACTTCTCAAGTCTGTTATCGACAGACTTCTTAAGTCTGTCATTTCTGCCAGCCCTTCCAGAAATTGGAGACCCTGGTGAGAGTCAGCTAACTCTCCTATTGACCTTCAGTGGATACCTCACGTAGCATTCCACTGGTGTCCATGCCTTGTTGCCCAGGCCCTGGCGATCCCTGGAAGGCTCCAGTCCCCATTCATCTGCCTTCTTTCCCACATTAGACTCTATGGCCTTAGGCAGAAGCCATCTTTCTTATGCCTCTTGAACTTGTGGGGGTTCTTGCCCTCCCTTCCTGGCCCTTTTTCTACAGCCTGTCCCCTAATGTTCTGCCACATTTGGTAGCCGTAGGGAGGAGAATCACATGAAGACCTTCCTTTATCCCTGGGGATGTTGGAGGAGAGAATAGCCTCTTAAAATCGCTGCTTTTCCCAAAACAACACAGCTCACTTATTTCCAGTCTTCCTCTTACAAAATGATTGCAGAACCTTTTTAGGGAGGTGGAGAGACTAAGTGTCTGTAATGGCCCCATCAGCTCAGATCAGCTCAGGGAGCTGCTGGCCACAGCTGCTGAGAGGTTTCTCACCTGAGAACGTAAGGTTCTTTTGTTCTCAGCTTAGGGTCTTAGTTGCCAATTCTGGGAATACAGAAGGAATTCTACTCAGTGCTTCCAATGTCCTGGGATAGAATTCTTTAATTTATTCTTCATCCTAGATATTGGTTATGTTTAAACAAACTTTCATGCTTAACTGTTTTGGAGGTGAGTGGTCTTATCTTACAGCATCAGAATAATCCAAGTCATGTGGCCCTGGATGATCCTGAATGTACCTGGACTCTATTGGGTCCTGTAGGAATATAGGGGAAGAGGTCCTTCCTTTGAATTTGCACAACAACAGCATAGATAACATTTAAGGAAGTGCTAACATATCAGATGGAGGCACTAAGTGAAGAAGAAGGGGGTGCTGTGTGGGGGGAAAGGCTTCCCCAAGGACTAAGTAGGACTCAGTGCGGACCTTGTAGAATGGGCAGAATTTCACCAACAGTACAGTGGATGAACAAGGCTATATCTGCTGGGCTCCCACACCCCACTTTAATCTCCTTTCCTTCCGTAGGTGCGAATGATAAACATGTACGAGGAAATTGATCAAACACCCTACAAACAAGAGATTAATGCCAAGAACCTGATCCAGTGCTGGAGAGAATGTCTGGCCATGTCCTCCTACTCTCAGAGGAAAGCAGCTGTGGAAAAATTCAACTCAGAGAATCGCTGGAAGAAGAAAGGGCTGGCCATGGTTCCTCTGAAGTATCCTGTTGGCCTCTGCTCAGTCGCTGCTGGTCAGGTCAGTTCTCCAAACACAAGGGGGAACACGCCAGAGAATGGCCCAAACAAAACAAAAGATGTTGAGGAACTTTTCCCTAAGTCAGGGTAGCCATGTGGATGCAGTATCCAACTGCTGCACTTGTCAAAGTCATACTTAATCAAGCCAGCATTATTCCGGGAGAGACAAGAACTCCTCCACCCGCATCCCCACAGCTGGTGAAAAACATTCTTGCTGAAAAATTGAAAGAGCTGAGATTTACTCCTGGCCCTGGCAACAAGCAGTTGAGTCAATTCACTCTGAGCCCAGATCACTCATGTGGAAAGCAAGCATGTGGGGCTGGTGCCCTCCATGACTCTTCTCCATCCCCTGTGGTTCTGTGTTACAGGGCCATGAAATTGAAACAGGACACTGTTTCATATCAGAGCTGTGAAATGTGTGACAAGGAGGACTGGGAACCTGCACTGTAGTTTAATTTCTTTATTTAATTAACTCCTTGCTTTGTTGCTAAATTCCATTTGATGTTTCCACCTCTTCTCTCTTGAATGAAATTTAGCCTGATGGCCGCTGAAGAACTGTGCTGTTCTTGGCTCATTATGTAAGGTCTGACAATTATGTTTGCGAACTTGCTACCATGCACATATGTTGGTCGCATGGTACAAACAGCCTGGTAAAGTTTAACAACCTTGGTATATCAGCATCTCACAGTTGTGTTTGTGTCAACATGTGGCAGTGACTTTCTAAGAGTTTTGAGAGTTTGTGACTTTGAGAGTTTTTGCACAATATCACAGGAATGTCTTGAATTAGAGCAACCAACAAACATTTGTAAATTTCTTATTCAACATGGCAAGAGTGGAGGTGAAATAAGGGACATGTTAGCACAAGTTTACAGAGATAATGAAGAAAATGGCAGTGTACAAAGGGATTAGATATTTTTCTGAGGGGAGAGAAAATATCACTGGTGAAAGACATCAGGGCAGTCAGCAATGAGGAGAGCTGACAAAAACATTGCAAATATTCATCAAACTGTGCATTGAAATCATTGGCTGACTAAGAAGCAGCAAACCAAGGGAACATCAATAGAGAAACAGGAAAATCTTAACTAAACTTCTTGGCCAACAACTCATGGCTCTTGCATCATGACAATGCACCAGCTCGCATGGCACTGTCTGGGAAGGAGTTTTTAGTCAGTATTGGAGCAGTCCTCCTACTCACCTGATCTGACCCCCAGTGATTTTTTTTTTTTGAGGAAATAGAGGAAATGTTGAAAGTAAGACATCTTGATGACGTCAAGGGTAATATAATGACAGCTTTGATGGCCTTTCCAGAAAAAGAGTTCCGAAGTTGCTTTGAAGGGTAGACTAGGGGCCGGTGTTGATGTATAGCTTCCTAAGGGGAGTACTTCAATGGTGACAATAGTGATATTCAGCAATGAGGTATAAAATACTTTTTCTAGGATGAGTTCACAAACTTAGTTGTCAGATCTTATATGTGTCTGTGCATATACAGATAAGCCAGAAGAGCCCTCACAATTGGTGTCACTCCTCTTTGCAGAATTCACACCTTGGGTTGAGCCACGAGAAAGGCATGGCAGGTGCGTTGCGTGATCACAGAACAGGAGCAAATATGGAGAGCTGTGAGAGGAGCACTAGTGTGGACATTGTGTGTTGAAAGGGAGCCAAGGAGGCCAAGAAAAGTTGGTGGGTGGTCACCTAACTTTCCTAGCTGTGCCTTGGCATAATCCTTACAACATTTGCATGGAGCTTTGATTGTAGACAGGGGGAAGGTCAGAGAAGTAGTATAACAAAGGATGGTCTCACTACAGCCGTCTCATTTCTTGTCTGTCTGTGATGGCAAAAGGAACTTGTCATTTGTTCAGATGCAAGAGAGAATCAAAGGGTTACGGTTGAGGAACTAAGACAAAAACAAGGTTATTAATGAATGATAAGAAAGTGAAACAACCATATTGCTGGTCTGGAGAGAGTTTCAGTGGTCTAGATGGAAGATGAAACCAACCACAACATTCTCTTTACCAAAGCCTAATCCAGAGCAAGTCCCTAACTCTCTTCAATTCTACGATGGCTGTGAAAAGTAGAAGCTCGCAGCGATTGGTCCGTGAGGTTTTAAGGAAGAAGTCATCTCCTTAACATAAAGGTTCAAGGTGAAGCAGCAAGTGCTGGGGAAAAGCTGCATAACTAGAATTAGCAGTGGAGCCTGAAAACGTGACTGAATTATCCAAAAGATCTAGCCAACATTACTGTGAAGGTGAGACACTAAACAGCAGATTTTCAGTAGAGATAAAACGGCCCAATATAGGAAGAAGGGGCCATCTAGGAATTTTGTAGCTAGAGAGACGTCAATCCCTGCCATCAAAGTTTCAAAAGACAGGCTGATTCTCTTGTTTTTGAGGCTCATGCAGCTGGACTTGAGTTTGAAGGCAATGCTCATTTACCATACTGAAAATCCTAAGGCCTTAAAGAATTGGGCTACATCTCCTTTGTGCTTTATAAATGGGACAACAAACTCTGGATGACAGTGTATCTGTTTTACAGCATGATTTACTGACTATTTTAAGGCCACTATTGAGATCTGCTGCACAGAAAAAAAAATACCCTTTTCAAAATATTAACTGCTCATTGAAAATGCACCTGGTCACTTAAGAGCTCTAATAGCACAGATCTATATTAGGAAATTAATGTTGTTTTCCTGCTTGCTAATACAACATCCATTCTGCAGCCTGTGGATCAAGGAGTAATTTCAACTTTCAAGTCTTATTATTTAAGAAATACATTTCACAAGACTATAACTACCATAGATAGTAATTCCTCTGATAGATCTGGGAAAAGTAAATCAAAATCTTTCTGGAGAGGATTCACCACTAGATGCCATTAAGAACATTCATGGAAAGAGGTCAAGATATCAACGTGAACAGGAGTTTGGAACAAGTTGAGTCCAGCCTTCATGGATGACTTCGAGGGGCTTAAGATTTCAGGGGAGAAAGTCACTGCAGCAAGAGAACAAGAATGAGAAGTGGAGTCTGACGATGGGGCTGAATTGCTACAATTTCTTGATAAATTTTTAACCGTTGGGGAGTTGCTTCTTATGATTAAGCAAAGAAATTGGTTCCTTGAGATGGAATCAACTCTTGTGAAGATGCTATGAACGTTATTGAAATAACAACAAAGGATTCAGAATATTGCAGAAACTGAGTTGATAAAACAGAGATAGGGTTTGAGAAGACTGATTCCAATTTTGAAAAAAGTTCTGTGGATAAAATGCTGTCATACAGCATCATATCTCCAGGGAAATCTTTCATGACAGGAAAAGCCAATCAATGCAGCAAGCTTCATTGTTTTGTTTTAAGAAATTGCCACAGTCACCCCTGCCTTCAGCAATCACCACCCCATCAGTCAGCAGCCATCATCATAGAGGCAAGACCCTCCACCAGCAAAAAGATTATGATCACGGCAAGCTCAGATGATTTGTTAGCAATTTTTTTTAGCAATATTTTTAAATTATGTATATTTTTAGATATAATGCAATTGCATTAATTAGACTAGAGTATAGTATAAACATAACTACATAACTTTTATATGTACTGAGAAACAAAAAATGAAAATTGTACAACTCATTTTCTAGCAATATTCACTTTATTGACATGGTCCGGAACCAAACTTTCAGTATCTGCAAGGAATGCTGTGCTTAATTCCTACACTGTGAACCCCAATAGGCATGGACAGTACCTAATTAGCCTCTATGTGTGTAGTGCCTTCCCATGGGACATGGCACAAAGTAGGAACTCCAATGTCTAAATGGCTGAGATATTTAGGGAATCGGTGGGATTAAAGCTGACTTCTTACCAGTACCAACAATTGTTGCTTGAAAATTGAAATTTTCCCAACTTAGTCCTCTATTCATCTTGGAGAACCATCTGCTCCAACACTCCAGTTGTGCCAATTTTGTAGATGAAGCCTTGCTGAATTATCTTTTGTGGTTCTAACAATGAGCCATCCAGTGGTGCCACTTACCTAAAGTGAATTCGACATTTTAAATGGCCTAAGGAGACTGCAGCATCGCATAGAACAAATTACTCAGGAGTCTGTGATGGAAATGCTGCCTTAGACATGCAGGCTGAGTGCTGTCGCCAGCAGGGTCACACAATGTAAGAAATGTACAATTCGCTATAATTGTAGCTCAGTCACATGCGCCAAGTCCAACTATGAATTATACCTGCTCTCTGCAGAGCCAAGGAGGCCAGATACAGAGTCTCCAAGTCTAAGCAGCAGGTGGAAAGGCTGTCTATTGCAAATTTGCTTATCAAACATTTACTGAGCACTTACCACAGGTGAGACACTATGTCGCATTCTGAGAAATGCCCTATGTGTTTCAGGGGACCCACATTCTAGCAGAATTCAAAGAAGTGCCATAGTGTGGGGCCCAGGAGCAACTGTTGCAGCTGACATCGTCTGGCATCTGATGCACAACCCCAGGACAGCCAGCTCTGGGCACTGTGTAGAGAAAAGCTACTCCTTATCTTTACTATTTTGAGAATAAATGGTCAAGAGCCCAAGACTGCGTTTCTAGGAGTCGTGTGTCAACAGATAGTAAACGTGTTCTGCTGCCACTTCCCAAGGCTCTGGGGCATGAGTGTCATGGCTAGTGTGCCTTCCTCAAGATTCTAAGAGTCTCCCTGAGGCTGTGCCTTTGTCCTCAGAGGATGGGAACCCTGATGTCTCTGTTTCCTCAGTACATGTCTGCTTTATACCTGCTGCCCAAGTAAATGGAGCCCATTTTCACTGTCAAAGTTGTCTTGTTTGGAATGATGGAGGCTTCTGGTTGTCATTTGCTGGGGTTGTGAACCCTTGGATATCCACAAAGACGCAGTTTTCTAAGTGTGGTCCACAGCCGACAGGTGGCTAGGAAGTTCCTTCCCATGGGCAGAGAATTGATCTAGGAATACAGAGAGTACTTGGGTTTATCTGGCGATTGACATGCAATCCCATCCGCTTTTACTTATGACCAGGATGGCTTACAAGTAATCTAAGTGGGTAATGTAAGGCTTACTAAAATTTAGGTTCTTTAAGTGGAAAAGTGCTTGCCACCAGAATTTTCTGCAGACCCTGCTTTTACAAATCATAGATTATTATGCCACTCTTCCTAGGAACTTAGAAGTTAAGAAACCTAGCTTACAGAGCTTTAAATGACCTGTGGCTGACTCAGACCGCATCCATGAGGTTGGCACTTCCCAGCTGAAGAGCTACAAAGGTTGCCTGCGTGCCTTCCCGGACCGCAGTGGAACCACACAGAGCCAATTCTCTAGAACAATATGCTGTTATTTTGCTCTTAGAGAACCCATCTTTGTGTTCTGCAGTCCCCTGGGATATCGTCATACTTTAGCACAGGCAGACTTGCAAGAAGTCACATTCTTATAATCATAAAACATGTTTTGCTTAGAGTCTGGATGTTTCTGATTACAGGAGCTTTTCATGCTGTTGGCAGGCTGGTTCCTTCCAAATCCTGGTGGGGAGCTATACAGTTAGATAAGATTACTTCCAAATTCCCTTTCCATCCCAAAGCCCTGTAATTCTGTGCCAAGATAATTTAGGGTGGGCTCAGCTCATTCTGCAGCAACAAAACACATTAACGTCTATCCATCCCATCTCACTTGGATTTCCATTTTCACTCCTCTGCAATGCAGCTATAGCTACGGGATTGTGTGCCCACAATCAAACAGCTATTCTCTCTCTCCCTCAACCTGTCTGTACTTAACTTTGCATTTTAAAATGGAGCACCCCCCTAAAAAGAAACCTAAAATGTTGCTCCACGCTGGGGCATGGAAAGGGGGCCTCTTGGAGGTACCAGTGTGCTCATAATGTCCTAATTAGGAAATAGTAGCTTAAGGAACAGTCTGCCACAGACTCAAAGCCACCTAGGGATGACATGGCCACACATGGGGTGGCCACAAGGCAGCATTGCCCTGGCTCTGCTTGGTGCTTTTAGGACAATGGGAAAAGCATCTCTGTGTTTGGGGCAGGAGCTGGAGGGATGGAAAGGAGGGGACATTTCCAAGAAAAATCATATATGATAATATCAGGAAAAAAGCTCATAGATAATGTATTCTTTTCTTCTTAGGCTGCTGCTCTGGTTCACATTTACTTAGATGGTTCTGTGCTGGTCACTCATGGTGGCATTGAAATGGGGCAGGGCGTCCACACTAAAATGATTCAGGTAAGAATGCAGATAACCGGATTAAGTTGGGTGGTATGCTTGTAAATATGTTCATGAAAAAAGACACTATCAATGTAGGTTTTCTGTTCTAACATAAAGGATAGGAAGCTTTAGCTTTGACAGCTTAAGCTGTTAAGCTGTGTGAATTAGCAGAAACTGGGTAAACAAGCCAATTTTGTAACTGAACCTCCTAAAAGAATGTGTCAGAAGAATCTCTATTTTATTGCTAAAGAAGCTTGGATTGTTATTGATGCTTTCTTTTAGATATATTAACGATTGTGTTGTCCTTTTTGAATCTTCATTGGGCAATAAAATGATGTGTGAATTCTGATGTATTGCATTATTTCTTGCCCTTTTTAGGTTAAGGGCTCTGAATGATTGATGACATAAATTCCATTTGGTAGTTCTAGCCAAACTTTACCAGTTTTCTTTTGGCTCACATATTTTAGTTAATTTTAAGCTACTATTTGTATAATCATAACAGTAATGTTATGAATCATAAAACATTTGGAAGAGGAAGAAAGAGTTTTTTTTTTTGTTTGTTTTGTTTTTTTTAAAAAGAGCCTACACAAATCCACCACTTAGAAGAACACCATTTGGAGTCTTTCCAACTTGCCTTTTTCAAAAAATTGTTAACATGCTTTTATATGATTTTGTATCTTGGCTTTTTTTCTATCAGTGCTTGCATAGAATGAGCACTTCCTCTCTTTAAGAATTCTTTACAATCACTATTTTAATGGCAACAAGTGGACACATGTGTGATTTATTCCCCATCTGTTGAATGCTTTAGTGAATATTTTTGTACATTAACCTGTGATCATATTAGGGATCATTTCCTTAAAATAGATTCCCAGAAGTGGAATTACTGGGTTACAGGTATGATTATTTAAAATTATTTGTCACACATCATCCAATTGTTTTCCAGAAAGTATCCATCTCATTACACCCCTAACAAACATGGGTTGTTGAAAAAATTTAGATAATTTGTAGGTAAATGAAAGCATCTCATCATTACTTTAATTACTATGCTCAGCTTTTTTCTGAGCATAGATATGTTGAATGTATGTTTTCTTTCGTGTTAATTTGAGAACATACCTTCCCCCATTTGGAGAGTGAGATTTCATTTTTTTCCTTATGGGGCAGCCAAAGACCTTTATGTTCTAAGTCTGCACACTCTGTGCAGACTATCCAAGAGCCAGGCATTGTGGAAGGGCTCTGTATGGCTATGTCCTTATAGAAGTTGTGAGCAAACACTATGAGCCATGCTGCTAGCAGGAAAGTGGAGAATTTTGGGTTAATTTTTTTTAAATTTCAGATTAATACGGGGTACAAATGATTAGGTTATAATGTTTGCATTTATTAGGTAAGGTCCCTGTTGTAGTTGTGTCCCATACTCAGGACGTGTGCTCTATACCCTTATGTCATGTCCATTAAGTGGGAGCGCACTGATACTCCTTCTACCTCCCCCTCCCCCGTCTCTTCTCACCCCTTCCTCCAACTTGAATTGAATTCAGTTTTTCTCTTATATGTGTGTATTTCTTTGTTTACTGGCTTCATATTAGTATTGAATACATTGAATTCATATTAGTATTAAATACTTGCTTTTCCACTCTTGTGATACTTTACTAAGGAGAATATTCTTCAACTCCTTCCAAGTTAATATAAAAGATGTAAAGTCTCCATCTTTTTTAGTGGCTGAATAATATTCCATGGTATACATACTCCACAGTTTATTAATCCATTCATGGGTTGATGGGCAGTTGGGTTGTTTCTGCAACTTGGCAATTGTAAATTGAGCTGCAATAAACAATCTAGTACAAATGTCCTTATGATAAAATGATTTTTTTTCTTCTGGACAGATGCGTAGTATTGGGATTGTGGGATTGTGATCAAATGGAAGGTCTATTTTGAGTTCTTTGAGGATTCTCCACACTTCTTTCCAAAGAGGCTATATTAGTTTACAATCTGACCCATAGTGTAAAAGTTTTCCCTTTTCACCACATCCATTCCAGCATCTGTAGCTTTGGGACTTTGTGATATGAGCTGTTGTCACTGGAGTTAGATGATATCTCAGAGACTGGCATTTCTATGATGATTAGGGATGATGAGCATTTTTTCCTAGGTTTGTTGGCCTTTTGCCTGTCTTTTTCAGAGAAAATACTGTTCATGTCTCTTGCCCAGTGATGGGATTGTTTGCTTTCTTTTGTTAAATAACTTGAGTTCTCTATAGATTCTAGTTATCAATCCTTTGTCAGATACATAACATGAAAGTATCTTTTCCCATTCTGAAGGTTGAAAAGTGGAATTTTGGATGAACTAAAGCTAGCAATATGGTCGTGCTCTCCAGGACTAAAAATAAAGGAAGAATAAAGCAACAGCTAAGTCCTTGGGTTGGCACATGGCCCTGGCACCATCTCCTCGTTCTGTGACCCCTGTATTCATGCTGCTGCTTTTCCAAAGCCATTGTCCTTTCCCATGAGAAGTGCTGTCTTTCTGTAGCAGCTCTAGGAATGTGGATAGGAGACAGGTATTACTTATCACTGACAAAATTGTCTTTGTTAGAATTTTGCAAGGTATGGTGAGAGGAGAGACCTTGAAGGTGTTGATTTCATGATGTGAAAAGGCAAATGGAGCATCAGAAGAGGTCTTCCTGCCTCTTTTGGATCCTATTGCATATGAGAAAGTCAAAGAAAAAGAAAGTGTTCAAGACTTGAAGTCCAGACTAGCTACAGGGTTTTTAGAAGAGAAACGTTTGTGGCTGGAGGAATCTGTGGTCCTGCTCCCTTGTCTGTGTTGGGCATGTAAGAGCTTTACTGCTACAACCTGGGCATGCGCACAGGTCTCCAACTGATCACAGTATTTGAAAAGAAACTCTCCTAAAATCCAGGTGGTCAGCCGTGAATTAAGAATGCCAATGTCAAATATCCATCTGCGTGGGACAAGCACAGAAACCGTCCCTAACACAAACTGCTCCGGAGGGTCTGTGGTGGCAGATTTCAACGGATTGGCATTAAAGGTAACAGTCACTGCAGTGTTGTCCAAACCATCAGTCCCCATCAGGGCCATGTACGGGGGTGGATCTCAGAAGATGTTGAGAGTTAACCCATCTCATCTCTTTCCCCCAGTCTCGGGCCCAGGCACAGGGGCAGCATCCTACAGCTATCCTGTGCTGGAAATGCCGCCTCTTTTTCTCCTTCACTCCTGACTTCTCACTGGGCAGCAAGTCCTTTCAGTTTTACACAAATATTTCTCTGTGTCTTTCCCCTTTTATATTATGTTAATATCACTGGGAGTCAGATTCCCACCTCTCACCAGGGTCATTGCAAGGCTTCTGTCTATCCACCCCGGCTGCTTCACATTTCACTCTGGCCTTATTCTTCAGAGCAAACTTAAATCTGATCATGCTTTGAAAACAGTGGCCAGTGGTGCCAACAATTTTTCTGTTAAGTCATGACTTCTTAGCATGACTTATGAGACTGGTTCTCTCTTTCTCTGTCTCACACACGTACACATCCCCCCCCATGTGAAATCCTTCACATCACTTTCTTACAGGATCAGTCTCTTATTCATGTTCTCTCTTAGATAAGCCTATGGAATAACACATATCATGTTGTTTCAAATTGGCATTTGCATGAAATTATGGTCATAATTTTAATTAAAAAATAATCCCTAGGATGCTTGTCAAACTCTTCTAAAACGCCTTGAACCGATCATCAGCAAGAATCCTCGAGGAACCTGGAAGGATTGGGTGAGACTTGCTGGTTCTCTATGTTTTATGTTAGAAAAAAATGGGGACGGGGAGAATGAGAGAAATATGTGTAAATTAAATAGCTGTAGAAGGGGGACCTTAAATGGTACCACCATTGCACAATGATAAGTCAGAGGCCCTCTGGCTCTTGACACATGGAAATCCTGTCACCATGTGATGGATGAACTCTTGCATCTGGAAAAATTTTCTAGTAGAGAAAAAGATGGTTCTTCTGCCAGAGCCCCATCCCCTCTTTTTAGGCTAGAATTACTTAATGTTTCTTCCATGGAATTGAATCTAAGTATCCTCTGGATAATAGCTATAAGTCTGCTGGTTCTCCTTTTTTGGGTTCCACTGTTCCTAAAATAGAAAAACAATATTAGCATCATTCTATAAAAGTAAAAAATTATGTAAAAAGTAAAAAATTACCCCTTAAGAAATAGGAAACCAAGCCATCCAGTAGTAGACACTCAAAGGAATGGAAATCTTTTACTGTTACCTTTGATCTACTTGCAATCTAGTTAGAAGGGAAGAAGCATTATAAAGTCAACTAACAAACTTTCCAAGTAATAGGTTATAACATACCAGATGGTGTGAAGTGAATAGCCATAAAATCTGGGCACATGTAATGTGCTGACTATTCTAGAATATCACTTTAGCAACACGATCTGGGGGAAATAATTTTGGGGAATCCCACTTAGAAATGGTTCTTGCTGCTCTGTAAAGACTCATTTCATAATGCATATTTGTGGGAGCTCTCAGGCCTTTCTGGGCCTATTTGTTTCTGCCCTTCACCCTGTGCTGCCTGAGCCCAAAGGCAGGGTCCGTTTGCTGGGGAACAGCTGGAGAGAGAGGTAGCATAGGGAGTCTGTTCTCCACCATCAGGAAATGCTGCTGTCCAGCCCTCTTTCTTCTGTGATGGCTGCCTGGTTTACTTTCCTTCTTAGACTTGGGGACTTGGACCTTCCCCATGTTTCCATATAGTAGTCCACTGTGTGCACTAAGGAGTCAGGAGAACTTTTGGTGTAAATGGTGCCATTCAGCGAAATTATTCCCTTCAGCTGATTATTATGGATGGATACCTGATAGTAAAATTAAACATCTAACCAATTATTGTTTTCCACAATGTGTCATGTTAACAGGCAGATTCTTTCCAATGACTGAGTGAAGAACTGAAGTTGACAGCTTCAGTCCAGTCTGTTATAACATATCCCACAGGCATTTATTGCCATTATATGCTTGAACAGATGCTGTTGCTATAGGTAGTGAACCACAAATGCCTGTGGAGATGGAGAATGCTGAAAGGAATCAATTAATCTCAGTCCTTTCCAGTTATTACCGCTGATAGCTTTATTTAACACACAGCAAAATTAAGATTGGCATTTTAAATGAATCTTTCTTTGACATCCGTGGTGCATCGTGCTCTGCTCTTCCCTCACAGGCGCAGACTGCCTTTGACGAAAGCATTAGTCTCTCAGCCATTGGCTACTTCAGGTAAATTGTCCTTTCAGTCACATGCTGTGGAAAATAACAGTGGTACCTTGAGGAGGAGTTTCAGTTTTGCTTGATGTTTTGGCAAAAATCAACCTACTAATATAGCCATCATGATAAAGATTGTATTTAATATTAGCTACTAGTTAATCCAAGTGTCCAGAAAGACTATTGCTAGGGAAAACAGGCACACAAATAAAATTCAACCGAGCTGATAATTCAGATGCTACTGGGTGGTATTATGAGTTCTCTGGGTTACTACTTTGAATCTATAGCTGTGGTTGACTTTTTTATTGAAAACACAATCTCTTAAGAAACAAAGGCGAAGTGCAAAGTAAACCCATACGATAGGTACCATTGTACACCTTCAGGACTGGCAAAAAAAAAAAAAAGTTGACAATAACCAAGTGACATCAAGATGTGAAACAGCAGGAACTTCTGACCTCGGAAAACTTCTTATTAAACTATTTTACCAGAGAATGAAAGCCACCAGAGAGCAAGCTAATTGTCACAAGCATCCTGGGCACAGTCTGCTTCCCAGGAAGAGGCACTAGAGGCGTTCTTAATGGCCCACTTCAGGCAGGGGATGGTGGAGCAGAGGAATGAGGGTAGAGTCCTGGCAAGCTGCTCCTCTTATACCACTGACATGTATATGATGTCCTGAAAGAAGAGCTGGGAACAGAGCAGCCATGGAGCCAGCACTGAGAGACCAGAGTAACAGCAAAGATGAGAGCCAGGGACCTGACCCTGCACACAGAAGGCTGATTTCTGAGGCCAGAACAATAGACAGAGCAGGCAGTGTGCATCTATGAAACAGTGTTTGGTGATGCAGGTTGAATCCCCCAAATCTGATGACAATAGGGTTACATGACCCACCATCGGCCAAAAGCAATAAGATAGTTGACCAGGAAGTTGGAAGCTAAGCTCCAAAAGTAAGGAGTCATTGATTAGGAGTAATTGGATTAGACAGAGCAAGTTAAATAAGAAAGAACTAAATATTTATGTATTCAACAGGCTTATTCATCATGCACTCTGTGCTGGCATATCATAGTAGAAGTAGATTCCTCCAGTTTGCACAACTCATGTGGGTCTATTCAATCATCATAGTGTGTGACAAGGGGATTTGATAACTTAACAATGCTCCTTAAATACCCTGTTTCCTCCAGGGGTTATGAGGCGGACATGAATTGGGAGAAAGGTGAAGGTCATCCCTTCGAATACGTTGTTTATGGCGCTGCCTGTTCCGAGGTTGAAATAGACTGCCTGACAGGGGATCATAAGGTTGGTTCCAATTGGAAATGTCTTCAAGTTGCACTTAAGATACACCTAAATTCCACAGATGTGTCTCTCTCCGGAGAGATGGGTATGTGACAACACCATGTATTTGGCCTATGGGTGATTTCTCTGGATGAACAGGAGAAAGTGCTCTGCGGTTGTCTGGGTGGGTGGTTGCTTCCAGTGGAAAACAACTGGTGGCCCTCTCTCTTTTTTTTTTTTTTTTTTTTAATTGTTGAATCATAGCTGAGTACATTAGTGCAATCAAGGGGTACAATGTGCTGGTTTCATATACAATCTGAAACATTTCCATCAAACTGTTTGACATAGCCATCATGTCATTTTCTTAGTTATTGTATAAAGACATTTGTA
>CAUYRH010074586.1:0-33834 GCA_963574655.1 Perodicticus potto
AAATAATAATAGACAGTTCTCAGGATCTGAAAGATGTGGCAAAATACTTAGTAACTAGGATATTCATAATGATATTTCTTTTTCTTTTTTTTTTTTTTTTTTTAGAGAAAGAGTTTCACTTTATTTCCCTGTTTAGAGTTCTTTGTTATCACACAGCTAACAGCAACCTCCAACTACTGGGCTTAGGTGATTCTTTTGACTCAGCCTCCCAAGTAGCTGGGTGGGACAATAGGCACTGTGTACCATCACACCCAACTAATTTTTTAATTTTTTGTGTAGACGAGATCTTGCTATGTTGCTCAGGCTGGTCTAAAACTCCTGGCCCCAAGTAATCTTACCACCTTGGCCTCCCAAAGTACTAGGATTATAAGCATGAGCCACTGCATTTTAAAACTTGCCAGTTTTATTTTATTTATTTATTTATTTGTTTATTTATTTATTTATTTTGAGACAGAGCCTCAAGCTGTCACCCTGGATAGAGTGCTGTGGCATCACAGCTTGTAGCAACCTCCAATTCCTCAATTGGACGCTCAAGCGAGTCTCCTGCCTCCATCTCCCAAGTAGCTGGGACTACAGGCGCCCACCACAACACCCGGCCATTTTTTGGTTGCAGCCGTCATTGTTGTTTGGCGGGCCCGGGCTGGATTTGAATCCGCCAGCTCAGGTGTACGTGGCTGGCGCCTTAGCCCGTTGAGCCATAGGCACCGAGCCAAACTTGCCAGTTTTAATAACATATTTTATCTAATCCAATATACCTAAAATGCTATTACTTCAACATGTAATCAACATAAAAAGTTACAAATAAGATTTGAGCATTTGCTTTCCATACTGCCTTTGAAACCCAGTGTGCGTTTCACATTATAGCACAAGTCAATTTGGGTAGCTGAATGTTAAGTGCTAGTGGCTCCCATATTGGACAGCACAGAGCTACATTATCAGTCCTGGGATCTGGACTGCTTTCCTTCGTTTTAGAGCTGGAGACTCAATTCCATTACCCACAAAATGGGTTCAATCTCCCTGAGAGACTTTGCCTGGAAGAAGGGGGTGCTGTAGCCTCTGTTCCTGCCTGGAACCCAGCTTGGGGCACCAGGCAACAAAAAATGCCCACACCCAAAGAGTCTGGAGACGCCATACCCTCGCTCTGCTGCGTCCTGCATTCTGAGTGCCTTTCTACCCGTTCCTTCAACTGCATCTGCCAAATGCTACCCTTCAAAGTGCTTAAACTACAAAATGCAGCAAAGAAGGCAGTGTTAAACATAGAGAAAAGACCTGTCTTCCACCCAGGGCTTTCTCTGGGTTGTGGAGCTAGGAACTATTTTTCTTCTTTTTGCTTTTTTATATTATGAGCATGCATTAATTACTTATGTAATTGGAAAATACATTTTTAATTTACATTTTTAAAAATCCTACATGGTCTTCAAAGGGCTCCCTCGGCATCACTTCTCTCTGCTGAGGTTCTTCCTACCCAACCTGCTGGCGCTGAGTTTGACACGGCCTGTCTTATCTGCTCCCCAGCATCTTGAGGGTGGGGTCTGCATGTGACATCGCCATGGGGCCTGGCACAGTGTCAGCCACACAGTAGGGGCTCTCTACACATTGTGGATGGTAGACTGAGGCTGGAACACTTCAGGGCTGTGCAGAGTTCTGCTGTTCCTTCTTGGTGACACCGTCAAGGGACTTCCTTCCCCCACTTCTATCCTCCAATATCTAAAATCACAAAACCCTCGAGCCAGAGGACCCCTTGAGAGGTCACACTCTCCAGTCCCAAGACACTCATCCTCCCTCTCCTCTCCCAGCCTTAGGGAGTTTATCAGCTGGGTAGGACCCAGTGTCCAACCTGGATAGATGGTGGGCATGTTCAGGGTTCCCCAAGGACACAGATCTGGGCCAGCTGGTCCTCAATTCTGAATTCACATCCTGCTATGAAGGTATAGCCTGTTCCCCTTACTTTCTTTTCTGGACTCCTTGCAGCCCTTCCAGGCCCCCTAAGGCAACAGAGCCCTTGGCCCAGTCTACAGGTTGGGTGTGAGCGAGCAGGTTAGCAGCCCATGAATGGCTCTCAGGGCTGGACTGAGGCCTTGTTTGGGAACGGGACCACGAACCAGCTTGTGCTCTGGCCTCTTTCCAGAAAAAGCCTGCAAATCTATCTCACCACAGAGATTGCCAGCTGGTCTGAGGAAAGGTCTTTTTTTTGAAAATGTAGCTGATCAAAAACTTGCAACAGGCTCTGAGACATCTCCAGATCTTACTGTCACAAGTGCGGCGAGAACAGGCTTCACAGCCTTGACTACACAGAAACTGCTGAAATATTTACAAGGCTTCTGCCTTGTGAAACAGAGCCTTCAGCTCAGGAGAGAGGAAAGGGATGTGGCACTTGTTAAGTACCTGCTACATGTCTCACTGTGCAGGGAGCTTCCTGGCTCAGTGAAGGAATTGCCATTAACTGCATTTAGCTGGCTGGGACACTGAGGCCCTGAGATGGACTTCATGGTGGCTGCGTGGGGGTCTGACTGCAGGGACTGGGAGGCTAGCCCATCACCAGCCAGGCATAGGAGACCTTGGACGAGTACCTTAACCTCTCTGAATCTCCATTTCCTTGTCTGTAAAATGGAGATTTTAAGAGGACCTACCACTGTTGTGAGGACTAGACAAAAGAATCCTCATCGCAAACTTAGCACAGTGCCTAACTTATGTGACGTGCTCAATATTATCATTATTGGCCTAGTCATATCACACAGTTGGAAAGTGAAGGGGCTTGAGATGGAACGAAGGTCACTCACTACCAGGGGCAACCCTCCAGGAACTCAGTGGACCCTCCTCTGTCCACCTTATGGCCAGTCACCCAGTTGCTCAAGCCAAAAACCTCTCCCTCTCTCTCATCTTCACCAAATCCTGGTATTCTCCCCTTAATAAATAACTGCTGAATTTCCTCTCCCTTCACGGTCCAGCTCAGGCCCTGGCTCACCATCACCTCCCCTGATGGCAGCAATGGTTTCCTCTGTCTTATCTCTGTTCTGCAGCCAGAGGGGCCTTTTAATTAATTAATTAATTTGTTTGTTTGTTTTATTTATTTATTTAGAGACAGGGTCTCACTCTGTTGTCCCAGGCTAGAATGCCATGGTGTCAGCCTAGCTCACAGCAACCTCAAATTCTTGGTTTGAGCGATCCTCCTGCCTCAGCCTCCCGAGTAGCTGGGACTACAGATGCCTGCCACAATGTCCAGCTGGAGGGGGGGGGCAGAGAAGGCTCACTCTGCTTAGAACACTCTTCCTCTCACCACCTTCACCGTCCTTCAGGGATCCCACCAGCCTCTTCTCCAGCTGAATGACTACCGTTTCTCTCTCTCATGGCAACCTGGGCTTTTACTCCAGGGTCCTTACCTTGTGTGATCATGCATTCAGCTGTGTGCTATTTACTATTGTCTGCTTCCCCCTACACTGCAATCTCCTGGAGACCAGGACTGGGTCTCTTGCTTACTTCTGCACTCCCAGCCCACTGCATGGCACTCAGGTTGAGTGAACACTTTGTTGGATGAAGGAGTTCTGGTCCCCACCCAAATAGGAAGGAGCAACCCACAATGCTGCCAGGTCAAACTACACTGAAAAAAATGCCACTTCTGTGTGGACTTGGCACCTCTCACCTCCCAGAACCACAGAAGGAAGGGCTGAGGAGCCCTGTCCAGGTAAGGGGAGGTCATGAACACAGCACTGAGGCTTGCTCGTCCCTTCCCAGTGATGCAGTACAGCCAGCCTCCGATAGCCCGGCAGTGCCCAGTCAGTCATGGATGGCTTGTGCTGTTCAGGCCTGGCACATGGAGGGTTCTGTTGCTGTTCTGGGTTGCTTCTCTTTTTTTTTTTTTGAGACAAAGTTTCACTATGTTGCCCTGGGTAGAGTGCCCTGGCGTCACAGCTCACAACAACCTCAAACTCTTGGGCTTAAGCGATTCTCTTGTCTCAGCCTCCCAAGTAGCTGGGACTACAGGTGCCCACCACAATGCCTGGCTATTTTTTTATTGCAGTTGTCATTGTTGTTTAGCAGGCTTAGGCTGGGTTCAAACCCACCAGCCCAAGTGTATGGCTGGCACCCTAACCACTGAGCTATGGGCACTGAGCCAGTTCCAGGTTGCTTTTCCCATCACCCCTCCTTGGCCCAGAACCATCCTTCCATGTTATTCCTCTGGGGATAGCTTGCCACCAACCAGGCCTGAATGCTTACCCAAGAAAAGGAATTTCTGGTGTTGGAATTTTGAGCCTGGTGTAGTCTTGGCCAAGGGTAGAGGGCTGGGACCCCCTTACTCCTTGGGCTTCCTGTCCCTGTGAATACAGCTGATTTTCCTGGACCAGCCTCCAACCTCACACTGGTCTAGGCCATCTTTCTCCTGGGATCAAACACAAGGCTGGTGCCTCATTTTTTCTTTTCTTTGTACCTTTATTTATGTGCCATTCTGGTCCCCTGAAGTGCTTCCTTCTCTTCCTCTGCCACCACTGTTTCTGCCTGTTGAATCCAACTATTTTCTTCAAGGTGAAGCTCAAAAGCCAGCCCTCTCTCCCATCTATCCTTTCTGATCTCTCAACCAGATATAAACTCTCCTTTTCCCAAATGCCCTAAAAGCACAGTGCAGTTAATCGTCAATCATGTATGGCTTTGTCTGTAGGATATCGGGGGACAAGCAGATGTTCCTGCTACATCTGACATTCTAGAGTTTCCTAGTTCTTTATAACATGTGATACAAGCTGGAGCTGATCATAGTTTTTGAATAATGTTGAAGAGGATGCTGTTTGATACACAGTAGGTACATCAGGCTGTGAGTTTCTTGAGGGCATGGATTGTGTTCCACCTCTTAGTTTCTCAACATGGTGCCTACACATAATAAGTTCTCGATAAATGGTTCTGAACGGATGTTCACAGAAAGAGCTCTAATTTGTCATACCAATATGTTCCAGGCACTGTGCTGAGCCCTGTCCACATGTAATCTCACAATCAATCACTTTCTAACACAGGTACTAATAGTCCCCATGTGTCTATTGTGACCACCCCTGTCTATACATTAATGCTTTTTTTTCCTTTTTAGAGACAGAGTCCCCTCAGTCGCCCTGGGGTAGAGTGCTGTGACATCACGGCAACCTCAAACTCCTGGGCTCAAGTGATCCCCCTGCCTCAGCCTCCCAAGTAGCTGGGACTACACGTGCCCTCCACAATGCCTGGTTAGCTGTTCTAGAGATGGAGTCTCACTTTGCTCAGGCTAATCTCGAACTCCTAAGCTCAGCTGATCCACCCACCTTGGCCTCCCAGAGTGCAAGATTACAGGCATGAGCCATGGGGCCCAGCCTACATTAATGCTTCACGTGTAATAATAGATCCTCCAAAAAATTGGTTGACTAGATGAGTCAATTACTGAATATTCATTTCACAAATGAGGAAACTGAAGCTCACAAAGGTTTAACAACTTGATAACATCACTCATGTAGTAACTGGGAAAATCAGAATGTTCATTCAGATTGACCTGATTCCAAAGCCTGCATTCTTCACTACTGAACGCTATCAGGTGCAAGGGGGTAGGACAGTGTGCAGCAAGGCACGAGATACACAGTCCGAGCCTTTAAGGACCTTTCCCCATCTGGTGGAGAAGCAGAAACACATACACAGAAGCACATGTGACAGTCGCAGAACCTGGGTCCATCCCAGGCGTTAGGCACAGCAGGTCCAGACACAAGACCCAGGGAAAAGAACTGACTTCTCAAGGGCCTACTGCAAGGGAGCATAATCCTGGACTAATACGTTAGTTTCTTGAAAACTCTAGGTTTATTCCATTCATCTAATCTGCAGAAGACCTAAACCAGGCCCACTAGGGAGAGAAATTATGCTTCTGAGAGCTTGTGGAATGTGAGGTTGGGGTGAGGAGCCTAGAAATTGGCTCTCCTGCTCTCAGAAAGGGACTGCTCTGGTCTCAGCTTCCAGCAAAGCCCAGGTGGGGAGCAAGGGGAAAGGAGAGAGAAAGGAAGAGGGAAGGACTGGAATGTGGCTTCACATCTTACCCAGCAATCCCTGCAGCTGGGAAGAACAGTGATTCAGGATGTTGATGTTTGCCAAGGGCTTTGGCTTATGTCTCGTGTTTTGGAGACTGTCCCTGGGGCAGCATAGTGAAGGGGGCAGGGAGGCAGGAACAGAAATCCCAGCATAAAGGGTTGTGCAACCAGGTCACGGTTGATCAGTACAGGTGTTCTGACTTCTTTGCCGTAGGGCTGCGGGACTTAAGGGGCTGCCATGGTTGAGCCTCAGGTATACCCAGAGGGAGCAGCCTGATGCTCGAGCTCACCTGGAACTACCTACCTCCTGTGAGCCACCCTAATAAACCTGCCTGCTGTGAGTGACTGGAGCTCCAGCCCTGGCCTCCGGCTCCCCCATCACTGGCCTCAAAAGCACAGGTTCTCTCTTTACCTGGGAGGGGGGAGGCAGAGAGTGGGGCAGGCTGGGTGTGTGGTTATCAGCAAGCATTTGGGGACAGGTGCCTGGATGGCTGATTCTGCCCACCTAGGAAATCGGAGAACCTTCCGGCTCCTCCCTGACTCCCAGCCTGAGTGTTGTCACTAAAACTTTCTTGAGCTTATGGTGCCTGAGCTGGGGTCAAATGCACCCTTTTCACCCTCATGTCGTGTGACCTTGCGTTAGTCATTCAATTTCTTTGGCCTTGTCCTTCTCCATCTGTAAAATGAGAACTTGCCTGTGTCCACACCTTTGGTCCCCTCCCCTCCCTGGCACTTGCTCCAACCAGAGCAGAACATGGAGTGGGCTGGGCTGCCACGCCAGCCACAGTGTGGGCCTGCAAGGAAGAGACAGGAAACGCCTGGGGCCCAAACCTCCCCAGGCCCCTCTGAGAGCAGTCCTGAAAATACTGCCACCCGTGGCCTTTGAATCTCTCCACTCTCACTCAGCCTGGGCCTAAATCTTGAAGATGGTGAGGGGATTACCAGAGGAAGGACAGAACTTCCTTCTCTCTCCTGTTGCCGCCTGGGGGCTGGTCATCCCCTTTTCTCTCCCTGGCCTCACTCTTTGAGCCAAGGAGTCCCAAACCCCTGCAGCCAGCCCAGTCTGGGGGAACCAACTGCTCAACGCCATGGGCCAAGGCTGGAGTCCTGGGCAGGAAAGGGCATTGTCCTTCCCCAGAACGCAGTGCATGGTGCCTTCTAGGACTGTACCTAGAAATGGCCCTGCGTGGGACCTCTCTCTTGGACACCAGGAGCCTCTAGCTGGACGTCCCACAGGACCCTCAAACTCAGCCTCATCCCACCTGAGTCCGTCAATTCTTCCTCCCTTTCATAATGGCACCATTCTCCCAGGGACTCAGTGGGCAAACCTCCATCCCTTCTAACGCCCCTTCTCCCTTTATCCCACGTCCAGCCTCTCCCCAAGTCCTGTCAGTCCTATCCCAAACCGTCCCTTCTCTCCATCTTTTCTGCCTCTTGTCTTTTTTTTTTTAGAGAAAGAGAGGGTCTTTCTATGTTTCCCAGGCTGGTCAACATAGAAAGAACTCCTGGACTCAAGCAACCCTCCTGCTTCAGCCTCCTGAGTTGCTAAGTTTACTGCACTCAGCGCTTTTCTTATTTTAAAATTATTAAACAGGAATAGCGCATTTGTTAGAAGGCTGGTTCTGTTTTAAGTGCAATCCACCACCTCAGCCTCGCAGAGTGCTAGGATTACAGGCATGAGCCATTGCGCCCAGTCTATCAAATTTTCTTTTCCTTATTTCGAAAAATACTATAATAACAAAAATTACTACAGCAGATCTCTCTGAAGTATGGCTTTGAACATGTCATTTTTCTTACTGTCCCCAGCTCCCCTCAGGTGCCCTTTCTCCAGCCTCGAGTCCCCGCTGGCACCCCCCACCCAACCCCAGAATGGGCCACCAACCTTCCTGCACTGGGCTGGGTCTGAATGGATCTCATCCTCCTCAAAGGATGGCTTCTACTGTGGTGTGTCACACAGAAATGGCGTAGCAGACATGATGAGTATCTGTGAAACTGAGCTGCCTTGGAGGGATAGAAATGAATTTATTTATTTATTTATTTGAGACAGAGCCTCAAGCTGTCACCCTGGATAGAGTGCTGTGGCATCACAGCTCACAGCAACCTCAAGCTCTTGGGGCTTTTTTTTTTTTGCAGGTTTTGGCTGGGGCCGGGTTTGAACCAACCACCTCCGGTATATGGGTCCAGCGCCCTATCTCCTTGAGCCACAGGCACCACCAAGCTCTTGGGGCTTAAGCGATTCTCTTGCTTCAGCCTCCCAAGTAGCTGGGACTACAGGCGTCCGCCACAACCCCCAGTTATTTTGTTGTTGTTGTTGTTGCAGGTGTCATTGTTCTTTAGCTGGCCTGAGCCAGGCTGGAACTCACCAGCCTTGGTGTGGGTGGCTGGCACCAAGCCAGAAATGAATTATTTTATTAAACAATATTGTAGAACCCTTAAGGCTAACACTAACAGCTAACGCCAGTGCTTATTATGTGCTGGACACTGTGTCAAACACTTTACATATGTTACGGGTATGTTACATTTAGTCCTCCCTCTGGTCCCATGCCATGAAGTTGGTACAATCCCCCATTTTACAAATGAAGAACTGAGCCCCTGAGAGGGGAACTCATTTGCCCAGAATCAGACAGCTTTTAAGCAGAGGGGCTGGGACCTTGCTGCCTGCCTCTATAACTGTGCTTTTGATCACCATGCTTAACTGCCTCCAGATGCCAGAGGAGTGTCACACAAGTATTTCAATATCTGAGTAATATTCAAAGACCACCTAATGAGGGCATATATGTGATGGCAATGTAATAGAGTTCAACATCTGAAAAACATCATAGCACTGACAATGTCAAAATGTCTGAGTAAAGGCCGAGCAAGGTGGCTCACGACTGTAATCCTAGCACTCTGGGAGGCTGAGGCTGCCTGAGCTCAGGAGTTCCAGATCAGCCTGAACAAGACCAAGACATCATCTCTAAAAATATCTGGGCTCGTGGTGGGTGCCTGTGGTCCCAGCAACTCAGAAGGCTGAAGCAAGAGGATTGCTTGAGCCCAAAAGTTAGAGGTTGCTGTGAGCTGTGATGCCACAGCACTCTACCGAGGGTAATAAAGTGAGACTCTGTGTCAAAAAAAAGAAAAAAAAAGTCTGAGGAATACAAGGATTTTGTATGATCCTGTCCAAGTTTTTATCAAGCTACTATATCTGTGCTGGGTGCTATTTTAGCTCACAGGTGTAGAGCAATGAATGACACACACCCCCAAATTCCTCCCTGCGTGTCGCTGATATTCTAGTGGGAGACACAGAGAGAGAACCAGAGAGTGAGACCTAAACAAAAAATATATGTCCAAGGTGACAAATGCCATGGAAAAAAATCAAGCTGGTTCCGGAAAAAGGGACTGTCTGATAGGTCGGGTGGAGGTATGTTGGTGGCATTGCTGCCTTGTAGCAAGATCAGGAAGACCTGCCCTGTGGATGATGACTGAGCAGGGCAGTGAAGGGAGGGTGGAGCCCTGCAGCGACCTGTAGGAGCTCCAGGCAGAAGACACAGCATGTGCCAAGGCCCTGAGCTCAGAGCATTCTTGACCCAGTCAAGGCACAGCCAAGTGGCCTGTGTGTCTGGGCAGAGCAAATGGGGAGAAAAGGGACAGCAGGAATTCCCAAACATTAAAAATTCTGAGGCCTACAGAAAAGCTCTATGTAATGCCACACATCTGGGAAATATTAATAGCTACAATTTATTAAGTGTATTTCACATGCCTGGCACTGTTGTCAGTCCTGCTGACTCAAAAACTGTTACAGGCAGGATCCTTAGAATCTAAGAGGGGGATAGATAAGAAAACTTCAGTATCATGTGGCAGGTGCTACAAAACCACAGAATAGGAACATCTAACCCCACATAGGGGGCCAGAGGGCTTCCTGGAGGAGGTAGCACTTGAGCTGTCAAACAAAGAAAACATCTCCAGAATGCAGATGCAGAGTGGGAGAATAGGCTAGAACCTAGAACAGTGGGGTGAAGCTTTAGCAGTGGTGGGGGCCAGGGGCCAGCTTGCCGGAGGAAGGTCTCATGTCTGCGGGGGCTGAGAGAGCCTCTGGACATGGAGGTCCAGGCTTGAGCCATGTGTGGGAAATTGTTGGTTATAGAATGGTGGGCAAAGGGCAAGAAGAAGTGGAAGAAAGGCTGGCACAGGGGCTCAAGCCTGTTATCCTAGAACTATGGGAAACCAAGGAAGGTGGACTGCTTGAGTTTAAGACCAGCCTAAGCAAAAGCAAGGTCCTATCTCTACTAAAAAGAGAAAAACTAGCCAGATGTGGAGGTATGTGCCTGTAGTCTCAGCTACTCCGGAGGCTGAGGCAGGAGGATCACTTGAGTTTGAGGTTGCTGTGAGAATCATGACATCATGACATAAATGCACTCCAGCTGGGTCAACAGCAGGAGACTGTCTAAAAGAAAAATGGAGTAAAGAATTTGATTTACTGTTCACCTATGGCCCTGTTTTCTTGTTGGTCTTTAGGTGTGTCTAGCTGGGAGATGGCAGGGAAGCAGAAGGTAAGCAGCCATCCACACCTGCCCCAGGTCTTGGCTTCTCATTCCATCCCAGGAGATTCAGATCCTTCTTTTAGGCAAATTTCTGAGTCTTTGGGGCAGCCTAAACAGTTGTTCTTCTTTTTTTTTTTTTTCCCCAGACGTTCTGATAGGAGATTCCTTAGTTAATAATAACAAGTCGAATACTTGCAGCACTCGAGGTATTCAGTGTGTACTCACTCCCGTAACCTGTGTCTTACCATCAGTCTAGGATGAACAAGGCTTGCTCTCATTCTCCTTTTTGTAGGTGATGCCGCAGCTCAGAGAGGTTAAGGGCCTTGCCAAGGTCACACAGCCAGTGGGTGACTAAATTGGGACCTGAGCCCAGCTCTTGACATTGCAAACCCCACAGTAATACTGTAGCAGCTGCAGAAAATGGGGCCTGGTGAGGATTGAGACCCCAGGACAGGGCCGAGAAAAGGAGTGGAACTAGCTCTGGAGTGGGGGGAAGATGGGGACAGGGGTGATGTAGGCTGAGAGCGGAGGCAGGGGGTTGGAGAGGCTTTGAGACAGAAGTAGAGATGTCTCTGGAAAGACCTCCTTAAATGTCCCAGCAGAGTTGAAAAAAACAGAAGCTGTATTCTCCCAGCCCACGGTTTTCTGTGAGACAAGCAGCAAGGGCCTATTCCTATTTCACAGGTGAGAAAAGGGAGGCAAGGAGAGGTGGCTCCCTGGCATGCCCCAGGCCCATAGGAACTTGGAGCCCGGGGTCCCTGTCAGTGGGGACAGGGTCCTAGGCAGTGTAGACAAGACGTCGGGGACTGTTTCCACTCTACTACGGATGATGAAATAAGAAGAGCTGGAGATGGAGACAGAAATCAGGGCCAAGTCCAAAGAGAGAGGGGAAAAGGTAGAGGCCTCTGCAGGCGGCAGAGATAGTGTAGAGATAGATGTTGGAGCAATAAGGCCTGGCCACCCAGCTCTGGTTACAGCAGGCAGCATCAGCTGGTCAGTGTCACGGAGTTCTCGCACCCCTCCCCCGCCCCCGCGGACCCATCCACTTCGGCTACTCCGCAGAGCCACGCGACGCTCTGGGGTCCCGGGGGAGGGGCTGAGGAACCCGCGCAGGGTGCGGGCGGAGGCGGGGGCGGCGCGGCCTCCTCCCCCTGGGCTCGCGAATCCGCAGCGTCCTCCGCAGCATCCTCCCAGGCCCGGCCCCCTCCTCCCCCCGCGCCCGGATGGTACGCTCCGGTCTGCCTGGCCCGGCTGCGGTGGATGTTGCTAGAACCCACGCGGAGGAAGGAAGAGACGCAGGCAGGCTGCGGTGACCCAAGCGGGCGCCCCTGCCTCAGGGACCCCTTCCCCGAGACGGCACCATGACCCAGGGAAAGGTACCGGTATCTCCCCCGCCTGCACCACCCTCCATCCTCCGGCTCCCCGTCTCCCTGTCATACTAAGCAAGCTCTCTGGACCACTAGAAGCATCCTCCTCGGGCTCTAGTGCGGAGATTCTCTGTGGTCCTTGCTGGAGTCCGAGGACCAAAAGGCCCGCTTCAAGGAGTGGACAGGGCCCCTTCCGGCCCACGGACTCGCCTCTTCTCCTATGTCTCCTTTCCACCCCACGCCTCGGCTTCTCAAGACTCTTAACGGGCGCCCAGGCCCCCTTGAGCGAGCCTGGGTGTCTGGCATGACTGTGGGTGGTTTGTGTGTGTGAGTGTGTGCGCACCAGGGTGAGCCCTGAGTCCAGCGCTCCAATCCCAAACCCAGTGACTTTACATTCATCCTCCACATCATCTGCAGAACCTCCATCCCCTGCCTCCTTATTCCTCATCTGGACATTTAGATATGTCCCTTATGGTTGGGGGTTACTATGGCAACCCTGCATCAGGATGCTCTAATTTTCGTTTTGGTTTTGGCCAGACGTGGGACTGAATGAGATTGGATAAAACATCTGGTTTTTTTCCCCCAGTTTTAGGCCTGAATTTCAGGGGAGGGGCTGCGGCAGAGACTTGGCTTGGCTATAGGGTTATGTAACATCAATAGCCTGTGGAATTATACAACCACTAGGGCCTGGGGCAAGAGGGGAGGGCTGTCTGGCCCTCTGTTTGGGGGTATTAAGGATTGGGCAGAGGAAACAGGAGAAGGACCTCCCATCCTCTCCCTTCTCTGTCTCAGATGAGCCTCAGAGCCAATGGCATCCTTCCCTGGTCCCTCAGACACTCCTTTCCTTGTTTTTAAGCTCTTCAGGCCTCAAAATGATGTCATTGGGTGATACCACCTCCTGTCATTTGCTAGCCCTCACTTGGGAATGCCATGGGGGGTGGGATGTGGGGGGTAGGGCCCAGGAGTCTCTGGAGGGCCAAATGGCAGGGTGGGGGCTGAAATGAATTTTCCCAGGTATGATCATTCTGATCTGGGGGATCAGAAATGAAGGGGGTTGAGGAGAGGGAGGGAAGCATTCCCACAGGCCTGGGTGCTGAATCCCTTCCCCCAGGAGGCCTGAGGAGTATGTTGAACATGGAGCCCACCCCCTCTGCCGGGCCTCTCCTTCCACTCCCCACCCCCACAGCCACCATTTACCTCGCTGACTGCTCCCTGTCCTGACTGAATGCACCACCTGCCTCCTCAGCCCCGTGCCCCCACTCACTCCCAGGCTTTCTGGGGGATAGACATTACCCCTCCAGTCCAGTGGTCCTGGGCCCCAGATAGGAACCAGAAATCTTGTAGCATGTGCCGGTCTCTGGGCTGCCTCCGCTAGAGTCCCCCTGCCAAGAAGGAACTCTGCAGCCTCCTCGGTGGCCCTGCAGATCAACACATTCCCTTGGGAACCAGACCTAAATCTCACCTTCTGAGGTCCAGTCCCTTTGTTGCTTTTTCAGTTTTCACACCACCCCCTCCACCCCAATCCTTCCTTCTTTGGCTCTGTCACTCAGGCCCTCCCAGCTCATATCCTCTCACCAAAGCTAAACGTGTACATGGTGGGTGGGGAGGGGCAAGGGACATTCCTGAGTGTAATTGAACTTGAGTTTTAAACCTGCCTTGAGTAGAATATAAACATCTTAACACAGTAACTAAGAAAATGCAGTGAAGGCTATGTTAACCAGTTTTATGAAAATATTTCAAATGGTATATAAAACCAGCACATTGTACCCCATGATTGCATTAATGTACACAGCTATGATTCAATTAAAAAAAAAAAAACCTGCCTTGAGCATATTTTCCTCAGAACCTCAATTTCCTCAATTATTCATTGAAGGAAGGGACTAAACTGAACATCTTCCAAAGTCTCTTCCAGCAAGGACATTCTGTAATTCTGTGTAGTTTTGGGGAAAGGCTGAGGTTCCAATAGTATTAGGCCAGCCCAGGACCCTTACCCAAGGACCTCTTGCTTTCCTCCACCCTGCAGGACCCCTCCTCTTTTTTCCCCTCCCCTCCCTTCTACCTTCCTGTTGTCCTTCTGTCCCCCATCTCTACTCTCCCTATGTCATTTCCAGCCCCTATAAAGGAGGCCAGTCCCAGTGGATGGTGCTAGGCCCTGCAGCCCAGTGGGCCATGTGTAACTCTGTGATCTTGGATGAGTCATTCTTCCTCTCTGGTCCTCAGCTCCCTCATTTTAAAACAGGGTTTAAAATACAACTAGAAAGTGTCAAGAAGATTAAATGAAAGAACCTTTCATTCAATAGTATTTTTGAGGGTTTACTGTGTGCCAGACCCTTCCCTGAGTCCCAGGGAAATATTGGAACCATAGAGGCCCCGTCCCTGACCTAGGGACAGTAACAACCAGTATTGAGCACTCCTAAGAATTTTCTCCTTTTGCAGTTCTTACCCTGGCTTCACTGTGTGCTCCTGGCTTGCCCTGATCCTCCTGGAGCCCACTTCTCCCATCTATAAAATCGGGACATTCTTGTCTACATTCCTGCCCTTCCTAGTGCAGGTGACAAAGGACCATGGAAGTTGCAGGAATTGAGGGGCTAGTGAGGAGGAGTTGAAAGAGTCTCTTTCCCTAGTGACCGTCTCTCTCTGCCTCTACTTTGCAGCTCTCCGTGGCTAACAAGGCCCCCGGGACCGAGGGGCAGCAGCAGGTGAATGGCGAGAAGAAAGAGGCTCCAACAGTGCCCTCGGCCCCGCCCTCATATGAGGAGGCCACCTTGGGGGAGGGGCTGAAGGCAGGGGCCTTCCCCCCAGCTCCTACAGCTGTGCCTCTCCACCCAAGCTGGGCCTATGTGGACCCCAGTAAGTCTCTCAGCTCCTGCAAGGTGGACTATCAGGGGCATAGTGGACCCAGGAGGAAGTTACCAAAAAAGAGATACGCTGTGTTGTTGTTGTATGAAATGTGTTGTCCAAGGTCTAGGATTTAGAGAACTGTTCTGAGGGTGAGTCAAAGAGGAATTACATGAAAAAAATAAGAGGTACAATGTCTGCAGTCAGAGTGCTCCCAAATAGGAAAGGGGATTTCTTTTCAGGTCTGTGCTAGGGCAAATGGAGGGGACAGATGGGGAAGAAAAGAAAAGCCTGAGGCTATTCTAGAAGAAGGTGATGCAGAGAAGAGTCAGAGTGTACTGAGGAAGGGGCAGGGTGAGGTGCCACTGGCCACAATCTTTGCTGGGTCTGGCCCCTTCTGAGTGGGGGTGCATTGTTTACATGGTGGCTGATCTGAAACCTCAGTGGGGACAGGTCCCAGTGGAGGCCCCAGGGTTGTCTGGGGATCTACCTCACCGATACTCTCTGTATCTCTCTTCCCTTTCCCAAGCCTTTGCTAGGGGAGAAGGACGTGTGTGGGGAAGGTACAGGGATGCAGCCTCAGTGTCCCTTGCAGCCAGGCACATTCACCTGAGCTGATGCCAGTTCCTGTACACCAAGGATCACAGCTGGTGGGAGCTCCTCTGTTGGGTTGAGCATCCTATGGGAACTTTGCCTCAGGACTGGAACATATAGTTTCCCACAAGTCTCTCTAGCCTCCCCCAGCAGCCCCTCCCCCACTTTATCACACCACTTCCAGCAGAATTCTAGAAGGGATCTCAGGGACAATACCCCAGACAGAGGTTCTGTTAGCAGGGAGTGGCCACCATGGTCCGCACCTCCGGCTACAACCCCCCTGGATCCAGATCCCTGAGGACTCACCCCAGTGTGACCTACTGGAAGGTCAATAAAGGTCTGATAGTTGTAGGCCCCCTCTTGCTGCCCTATAGGAAAGACTGCTTTCCCTCTCCTTTTCTCTTCGTCTATGGCCCGGTCATTGGCAGGAGATGCAGATGGAACATGAAGGAGAAGTAGAGGATAAGAGGGTGAGGGTCTGCACGCCCCAGGTTTACAAAGGAAACCTCTTTCCCTTCCTCATTTCCCATACTTTGTCAGCACTGGCTGCCTTAAGGAACATGTTCCAAGGAACTGTTGAAGCAGGGAGGCAGCTCCTTTCAGACAGCTGTGACAGACTAAATTTACCAAATGTGTGCCAGGCACAGTGTCCAGCTCTGAGCTTATTCTGGGAGATGCATTGATCTATAAGACCTACTGGGATCCCTGCCCTCAGAGAGCTGACTGTGTAGACATGTAAATGGATGATTACCACACAGTGACACAAACGCAGTGAGAGGCCTGGGTACCTCACCTAACCTGCCTGACAATCAAGGAGGGCTTTCTGGAGGAAGGGGTATCTGCGGAGTCCTAGAGGATGGGCATGAGTTAACCTGGGGAAGAGATAGAGAAATAAGCATTTAAAGCTGGAAGATTGAGGAGGGGGACTTGGTAAGTTCCCACATATGGGGTAGCATGCAGGGGTATGAGGTGTGATGCATGTCCTGGGTGAAGGACTCAACTGCAACTCACTTTGGATTTTACCTTACAAATGCAAATGTGATACATACCCTCATATTAACCTGAAATTTTAAACACAGGAAGTAAATGTATTTCCAGGAAAGAAAAAAAAAAGCAGGAAGAGTAGAATGTGTAGGGACCTAGAAACAAGTGAACACAATGGCTGAAAAAATACACTCAGGCTGAGAAAAGTGGAAGGGAGGAATGTGCAGTGGAGGGTTCCACTCGCAAAGGCTTGGCAGGCTTTGTTAAGGAACTTAAACTTGAATGAAGGGCAGTAGGGAGCCATTGAAGAGCTCAATGTCATAGTCTATGTTGAAAGACCAAGACCAAAATGGAGGCTGTTGCTGGGGGAGGGGAGATCAGGGAGACCTGGAGGGGAACAGAGTGGACACATTTGAGGACTTGGAAGTTGCCCAGACAAGGGGCACAAGTTGTTGCATGAAGTTGTGTAGTCAAAGGCTTAGGATCTGGAGGACTGTGCTGAGAATGGCTGTCCCTTTGTAACCCTTAGCCACAAGGAAACCAGGGGGTCCTGGGAAGGGAGGGGCACAGTAGAGAAGACACCCTTCAGGGGTGAAGGGGAAGTGAGGGAGATTACAGTTTTTTCCCAGAACTAGGCAGGAGAAGCAAGAATTGACCAGGGAGAGACATCTGGGGGTTGATTGGAATGGGCTGGGGTGTGGTGTTTGACAGTGGGGCTGGAGAGAAAAACTTCAGCAGGTCCTGAGAGGATGACAAAAAGGCAGGTCTGAGCAGGTGGGCATGGGAGCAGCCTCTCTATGTATGAGGAGCCCTCATGTCCTCCACCTGCTACCCCCCAGGCAGCACCTCTGGCTATGACAACGCTTACCCCACCGGAGACCATGAGCTCTTCACCACCTTCAGCTGGGATGACCAGAAAGTTCGCCGAGTCTTCATCAGAAAGGTAACTGCCTCTCTCCAGCTCTCTGGGACTGGGAGCTCAGTATGGGGAGGCCCCTGTCCCAGCCCTTGGCCTGCAGAAGCCACCTTCACCTTCTCTTGTGATTCCAGCCAGCAGCACCTGCTTCCTCAGGAACTGCTTCCTCAGCTTTCACCCCAGCACCCCCGTCACACCTTAAACACATTATCTCCTCTTTCCCTGGATGCATGGGTTTCCTTCTCCTGTGGCTGTGGGCTCTGGAGCATCTTCATTCTCCTTTTGCCTTGTCCTGGCTCCATTTCAGTGACCCCTAAAAGGGAGGGTGGAGTGTGTGGGATGTGGGTCTGGAGAGCTGATTGAGTCACTGAGGCTGGGGTCTCCCTGAGCCTATCTGGCTTCAAACAGGGCTCTCCAAGCTGAGTGGACCCCCTCCTACCCCCAGGTCTATACCATCCTGCTGATCCAGCTGCTGGTGACTTTGGGTGTTGTGGCTCTCTTTACCTTTTGGTGAGTTGGCACCTCCCAGGGGTGGCTGTGGCCAGGCCTGAGACAGGGGAACCCAAATTCAGACCTCTCTTGGAATGTCTGCCTGGAGGGATTTGTGCGGGGTGGGGACCTCCTCGCTGGAGACGAACCTTAGAAAGCCCAGGGTGAGGAGACCTCGGTCCAGTGTGCAGTGGCCCCAGGTGCCTCTGGGCCTGCAGGTGTCTGTGTGGCAGTCATTCCTCTCCCATCCACTAGCTGCATATCCCCAAGCACCCCAGGTCTCAGCCTGGGACTCCCCGAGCCCGGGGACTGTGTCCCTCCTTCTCCCTCTCAGTTCCTGTGAACTGTTGGGGGCAGAGCAGATGTTGAACCAGAAATCAAGACCTGGGGTCAATTCTGACTCTCTTTTTCTCTCTTCTCTTCAGCGACCCTGTTAAGAACTATGTCCAGGCCAACCCGGGCTGGTACTGGGCATCCTAGTGAGTATACCCCGCTCCCAGAGAGGGAAGTGGCAGGAGGAGGGTATCTCTGTTAATAGACCCCAAGTCCCTGGCTTCCACCTCTCCCATGAGGATTGTCCTCACAGATCCCCTCCAGCCCTACCCTGTTCTGCTGGCTTCAGTGCATGGCCAGAAGGATCTTTCAGGGGTGTTTAGATCCAATGGGGCAGAGTGGAGATAGGGGTAGGTTCTGGTGCCTGCACAAATTGGGAAGTGTAGGGTAGGGAGCCATGGTTAGAGGGACCCAGACCTTGGTCCTAAGGGAAAGGGGAAGCTGGAACACCTTGACCCATGTTAATGATAATGTTGCCACTCTTGTGTTGTTATTAATGCTTATGAATCATAATAGCTACCACTTAAAGAATGCCTAGTAAGGGCTGGGCATTGTTCTCTGTGCTTGAGGTATAGTATTGCATTCTACCCTCAAATCTGCTAGGTAGGATTACCTTAGAAAACTAAGATGCAGAGAGGTTGAGTAATTTGCCCAAGGTCACACAGCTAGTCAATAGTAGAGCTGGATTCAAACCCAGGATTCAGGTTAAGGTTCATGCTCTTAATGTCCTGGTTTGGCAGGTTCCCTTCAGCCTCCTAAACACTTTAAGGAACATGGCAGATAACTTGGGAGAAGTTTGGAGGTGTAGGTGATTCTGACCTGCTTTCTGGGTAATTAAGGAATCATTTGGGATAATTCCAGGCCAGAACCACCATGGGGCTCAAAGTAGAACTGTTTTCACCATGGTCTGTCTCCTTCAGCTCCCCTCCCCCCCCAACAGTGAGCCCAGCCCTGTACAGTGGCTATGGGGGGATGCCTCTGCAGGGGAAGGCAGTGGGTGGTACAAGGCAGCATGGGACATTCAGAGAGGAGCAGAGCGAAGGGGTGAGTCCAGTGCACCAGAGCAGGTAGCCTACATCAGGGGATCCCCTCAAAGGCTGAGTCAAGAGTGCTGGGGACAGCGTTCCCAGGAGAGGAGAGGCTTAAGCAAAAGCATGGGAGTGAGAATGAATGTTTCCTTTGCTAAATTAGGACCTAGAGTGGCAGAGGGCTGGCAGGCCACCTGTAGGGAAATTCTGAGGTATCTCGGACAGTAGTGGGACTTGGGGGGCTGAGGTTGTGACTGCCTGGCCAAGGAGCTTGCACACAGCAGCTATCTCAGACCTGTTCCTAAATAGGGATCTGGTGGGGAGATGGGCTCTGCCCAAAGTCTCCTGACCACCCTGAGCCCAGAGCAGTCTCAGAGCTGGGCCTAGAGTTAACACCAGCCTGCCAAGGCTGACAGGAAGGAGACTCTTCCTGGCCACTGGGGCTCATCAGAGAAGAGGAGTTGGCTCTTAAAATTGGAAGTTCCACGGGAGGAGACGTTCATACCCAGAGCATTTCTTAGGGCCCAGGACATAGGACCTGTCTGCCAACCAGGCGGGGAGGCATGTGTCTTGGGGGAGCCAGGAAACACTGTATGGTGAAGCTAATGAGGCACCTGGGACTGCCACCCAGGCCAGCCCATGTGACAAGTTGGCATGGCTCCTAGCACATATAAGCACCTCCTGGCAGCCTCAGGCCCCTGAGAACTTGGGATGGAAGTCCTTAGGCCCCTCGCTCTCTAAGCCTTCTGTGGAGGGTCTATGGAACTCTGGGTCCTCAGCAGGTGGTGGCAGGGGGACAGCTCAGGAATGAGCACTCAGGAGGTGGAAGCAGAGTCCACTCCATGGAGGGAGGTGGGAGGTATTAAGAAGGGTGAAGTGTGAAACTCTGACCTCTGACAAGTGAGATTTGGAGTCCTCATTAACACCTCCAGGCATAAAACAGAGATGCCCTCTCTGGCTTGGTAGGGTGCAGATGGAGTCCACCAGGGTGTGGACTGTGTTTTTCATGGGGCTCTCACAGAAGTTAAAGGTGCTTGGGAGCTGCACCAGCAGGACACTGCCCTTTTCCTCTGGAAAGCATACCTGTGGTCTGCCCTGCTCCTTCCCCAATCCCCAACCCTCTCCATCCTGTGCAGTCTGCTTCCTATTTGAGTCCTGGGTCTCACCTCCTGAAAACACTCTTGAGGGCTCTGTCCTAGTCTCTTCCTTTTGGAACAATAGCAATAAAAATCAGACAGCTGTCTGTGTGTAGAGCACTGAGCTAAGCACTTTATGGCTATTTTTCATTTGATCCCTACCAGGCAGATACTACTATTATCCCCATTGTACAAATGAAGAAATTGAGGTGGGGCGGTGCCTGTGGCTCAAGGAGTAGGGTGCCGGCCCCATATACCAGGGGTGGCAGGTTCAAGCCCAGCCCCAGCCAAAACTGCAAAAAAAAAAAAGAAAAAAAGAAATTGAGGTTGAGAGGTTATTGCATTCTGAGCAGCACAGTCAGGGAAGAAACCCAGGTCTTTCTGACAGTGAAACCTAAACACTTACCCTCTGTGCTCTGCGGCCACCTTAGGGCTCTGGTCTGGGTCCCACAGCAGGACAAGCAGGGGGAGGGCATTGGGTTTTGACAGTGGCCTGCACCTGAGCCTCAGCCCCTGTCCTGACATCTGTAAATAGACTGGTTCCTGCCCAGGCCCTGGGGCTTAGCTCTGACACATTAATCAGTGGTTCTCTCTCTCACTTCTGTGACTCATTCTTTGACCCCTGGGATGCCAGCCTCCCCCCAATCCACGCCCCACTTCCCTGCTTTCTCAAGGCCCTAGTCATGGGTCCCGCCTGACTGTCTGATTGCTCCCACTGAGCTGCAGAGCTGTGGTGTCTGCAGGGTGGAAGGCTTACACTGACTGGGAGAAACACAGGCAGAGGAGGAAAAGTGTGAGACCAGAGCTGGGATGGAGGTGGGTTGAGGCTCTCTAGGAAGCTTTCAGCCAGCTTTTAATTTGAATAATAGCAGCTCCCAGGGGAGTCCTTACCTGGTGCCAGGCTGTGTGTTGAATGGTTGAGTCAAATTTTCTCATTGATTCTTCTAACAGCCCAGTGAGTTGGTACTGCTATTCCTGTTTTATAAAGGAGAATGCTGGCAGTTGGAAACAGGAAAACAAAAGTTATTGGGGGTGGGAACTGTGGCTCAGTGGTTAGGGTACCAGCCCCATATACCGAGGATGGCAGGTTCAAACCCAGCCCTGGCCAGCTAAAACAGCAATGACAATTGCGACAAAAAATAGCCAGGTGTTGTGGCAGGTGCCTGTAGTCCCAGCTACTCAGGAGGCTGAGGCAAGAGAATCACTTAAGCCCAAGAGTTGGAGGTTGCTGTGAGCTGTGATGTCACAGCACTCTACCGAGGGCAACAAAGTGAGACTCTGTCTCTAAAAAAAAAAGTAGTTGGTTTCCCACATTCTTTGTGGTCCATGGGGAAAAAATAAAAATAAAAAAATAAAAAATAGTTGGAGCTTGGCTATTGGCCAAGGCTACACAATGGTAATGGCAGAGCTGAGCTGTGAATACTCCAAAGCTGTATCACAGTCCCCAGTTCTTCAGTCCCCCTGCTCTTCCTCCTGACCCCTGGTCTCAAGGATTGAGGAGCTATGGGCCAGAGAGAAAAGGAGCCTGAGCTCTTGCCCTCAGGAAGCTTCCAGTCTGGCCGGGAAGACAGGACCCACACCCAGGAGGCACATGGACAAGGGTATTATTATCATTATTGTCAAAGTGACTGACCAATGACTCAAGTGAGACCCAAAGACAGCAGATTCTGGGGTGTTTCTTAACTGGGGCAGATGGTTTTACTCTCCTGCACGGAGCAGGGTGTTCACAGCCCTGGCACCAGCTACCAATAGAACCTCCCAATCACAATGACAGTTCCTCATTATTTGAGAACCACTGAAGAGAAGGGAAGGGTTAAGATGAAGGAATCCTATTCACCAAATCCAATAGGGTTGTTTCAACCTTTGCATTCTCTGGGGGATTTTTTGCATTTCATCCAGAAATATTTGAAAAGCACCTATCCGGTTCCAGGTTCGGGGTTAGATGGTGAGAACACAAAATGAATAAGTTGCAGGCTGGTCTCCAGATGCTACACCTGGGTGGGGAGTCACATAAGCTGGTCCACAGGTTGTGGGGGTACAGTTCTAGGTGAGGTATGCGCATGGTGCATGGAGGATGCCCTGCTAACTCAGGCCACAGGTATCCTTGCCAGTCGGTCCTCTGCAGCATGAGCAGAGTGCGGAAGGCACATTTTGAGGGCAGGGCAGTTTATAATGAGAGGGGTAGAATGGAGAGGTGGAGTGTGGTGAGAGATGGACCATAGGGGAGGGGCGAGGGGTGTGGATTGCTGGATTGCACTTGGCAATGCCAGGCCTTTGGGAATTTTATATATGGGAGTCACATGATTGGATCTGCCTGTAGCCTGGAGGGTGGAAGGCAAGGCTGTGGCTGGAGGGTCACATGAACTCTGGCAATGGTCCAGTCCAGAAGGAGGTGACCTGACCTCCATGGGTGGTAGTGGGGATGGAGGGAAGAAGGCAGATTTGAGAACTGTCTGGGTAGGAAGATCAACAGGTCTAGGTAATTAATTGGGTGTGGCAGGGTGAATGTCAGGGATGATGCTATAGTCTCTGGCCAGGTGACTTGGAGAGCACATCGTGTCCTCTGCAGTAAGGGGTGCAAGAGAAGGAGCAGGGAAGATGGGGAGTTCAGTTCTAACCTGTTGAGAATGATTTATTTCTGAATAGCCAGGCTGCCCAGTAGGCAGTTGGATATTTGAATCTGAGGTTGAGAAGGAAAATGTAGATCAGAAATATGAAGACGAGTGAGCCCACTTAGGCAGAGTGTGGAGGGAGAGGAGCTTGAGAGGACCGGTGTTGAAGGAACCAGGCAGGTTGAATGATGCCCTGAAGGAGAGGTGAGGGAGGTGGGAGGGACACAAGAGTACTTCTCAGGGAAGAGGGAAACAGGGCAGTGACCACACTTTGAAGAGCTAGGTAAGATGAGGACTGACAAGTGTGACTGGACTCACAAGGCCACAGTGGTGTGGCGGAGCCAGCTCCCATCCAGCAGGCTGAGGCTGGGTTTGCTGGGCTCAGCAAGTGGAGACCACTTTCTTTCTTTCTTTTTTTTTTGCAGTTTTGGCCAGGGCTGGGCTTGAACCTGCCACCCGTGGTACGTGGGGCCAGTGCCCTACTCCTTGAGCCACAGGTGCCACCCTGGACACCACTTTCTTAAGAAGCTTGGCTGAGAGTGCAGAGAAAGGGACAACAGCTTGAGCCAGGGAAGATATTGAGTAGAGACGGAACATGGCTAAGGACGTTTGTGTGGCGTGGAGAGGTGCCCATAGAAAGGTTGAAGAGCAAGAGATCCCTGGGCAGTTGAGGGGGTGGGAACCAGAGCCCAGGCCAGGGGATCAGCTTGGGATGGGAAGAGAGACAGGAGGGCCCAGTGCCCACATGATGTTTATAGGAGGCAGAGAGCCAAAGGAGCCCCTTTCCCCCGCTCTCCCATTATCTCACATCTCTCTGGGACACATGCAGCTGACTGTGCAGGAGAGTGAGGTGCCTGGGAAGTCTGGATGGAGGACAAGTTTGGAATTGCTACAGCAAGTCTGGAATTGTGGAGGATGGGTGAGAGAATGCAGGAAGGAGCTGAGGGAAGGATGGCAATGCCATGCAGAAGGCCCACTGGGGGTTGGAGGCCATGTCTTGGTGGTGAGGATGAGAATTGCATTAGTTAGTATTCGTAAAGCACTTAAAACTCTGCCCAGCAAGTAGAAAATGCTGTATACAAGCTTTTAAAGTAATAAGATAGTGTCTGGGGAGGCCACTTTGGATTGGGAGGTCAGGAAGAACTGTCCTACCTAATGCGGGTGGGTGTGGGCATGCCCTACCCATAGATCCTCAGCCCTCGTCTCTCACCTTCTGGACTAGCCTCTGCTTCCGTTGCTCTCCAGAAAATCCTCAATCACTATCTCTGGATTGCCCCAGAGTTCTCTGCCAGCCTCCCACTGAACATGGCCACCTGATCCCGAAATTCATTCTACGGGTGCCATTTGCAGCTTGTGCCAAAGACTGGCAGGGCAGACAAGGGCCCTTCCTTTCCTGAGTTCACATTCTAGTAGGCTAGACTAACAAGATTGTTAAAGCTAATGACAAGGCTATGAAGGGTATGGAAGAGGCAGTGTGGGCTAGTGGTTATAAGCAAGGACTTGAGCCAGAGTGCCCGTGTTCTAATCCTGCTTCTGTAACAAGGTGGCTGCATGACCTTGGACAAGTCATCTGACTTCAACTGCCTCAACTAGGAAGTGAAGAACATACTTCAGAGAGAAGATATGAATATTACATTAGTTAATATTCGTAAAGCACTTAAAACTCTGCCCAGCATGTAGGAAATGCTGTATATGAGCTTTTAAAGTAATAAGATAGTGTCTGGGGAGGCCACTTTGGATTGGGTGGTCAGGAAGAGCTATCCCATGGCACCCAGATTGATTACTTCTAGAAGGAGTCTTGTCCTGTCCCCCTTTCTCTTTTGGGTTTGGACCACCACCCTGCTCATTGCTAGGTTCCAGAGTGACCATGCCCCACTCCTGTCTGGCTGCCCTGTGGGCAGAGTGGCAGAGAGGGGATTAACAGGAGGATGGGATGAAGGCCCTGGGAGGGGGGATCTGCCGACTTACCCATCCATCTGTCCTTCACAGTGCTGTGTTCTTTGCAACCTACCTGACCCTGGCTTGCTGTTCTGGACCCAGGTATGATAATTGCTCAAGGAATGTGTGGGAATAGGAACAGGATCTTGAAAGTTCTGGCCCCGGCCCTGCCTGCCAGCAGTGTGCTGTGCACTCCCGAGAGGTCCCAGTCCCTCTCTGGGCCTGTCAATCAAGACTGCCCCCCCTCCTTTACTTGGCACCTCTGAGGTAGGGAGAGGGTAGATGCACAGGTGGGGCACATGGGGATGTGGCTGAAGGAAAAGGCTCCAAGGAGGGTAGAAGGGGTTGGCCATCCATGCCGCTGGCACCCCCTGCTCCCCTTTGAGCTCTGTGTCTTGCTTTGCAGGAGGCATTTTCCCTGGAACCTGATTCTCCTGACTGTCTTTGTAAGTGACCTGGGGGTGGGCTGGGGACATAGTGTGTGGGGATGGAGGAAGGAGGGAAGCCCAGTGAGCTTCAGGGCAGGAAGTCTGGGGTAGGGGTGTCCAATGTGAGGTCCCTGGGGGCCAGAGGTGTTTTCACTTTATTTCTTCCACAAAGACATTCCACCTTCTCTTTCCTAACGGGCTTAGTCTCCTCCCACTCTCCATCTGCTGTCTCTTTTCATTGAGATTTTGGTTTTAAGGGGTTTGGGGTATCACAGAGCTATGATAATGAAAAAGAGGGGGGAGTTAGAAAGGAAAGAGCAGAAGGAAGGAAGAAACAACTGGCACAGGAAACTAGAAGCTGGCCTAGACACTCCTCACCTAGGGCTGAGTCCCGAAAGTCAGTGAGTGGAAGGGTGAAGCAAGTTCAGGCAGAGTTGAGGGGTACATATAAGGGGTGGAAACCTGGGCTGGACCTTGAGGGTGCCTGGGCCCCCAAAGTCTGAGCTCTGGAGCTTTCCTCCGCTCTGCTTCTCCTTTCAGACCCTGTCCATGGCCTACCTCACCGGGATGTTGTCCAGGTAAAGGGAATAGGAGGAAAGAGAGGAAGGTTGTAGGTCAGGCCACACCCGAGGGGAGCTGCTCCCAAACACTGTCCTTCCTGGGAGCATTGCACAGATGGAAGAGGGGGTCCAGGCAGGCAGGGAACGCTGGCCTAGGACCCTGTTCTCATGCACTCAGACGGGCAGTGACTCCAGGACCTGGCCAGGTGGATGGGGGAGGTGGGAGATGGTGGGGAGCAAGGTGACTCCCCTTCAGCTGTAGCTCAAAGGCCTTAGACTCATGACTCTGTAGCTACCTGTGAACCACCTCCAGGCCCCAGTACAAGCCCCTCCCCACTCCCACCTCTTCGAGATCCTTCTAACATGATTTTAAGACTGAGCATTTTGAGAAGGGGAGAGCCCAGCAGAAAGGCCAGGGGAAACTGAGCAGGGAGGACCCCGGGAGAGGGATGGAGTTGGGGCCAGAGGTCAGGAGCTCAGGACTTGGCAGAGAGGGTGGGCCTGTGAGAAGGGCTGGGAGAGACCAGAGCCCTGCCTGGAAGCTGAGCCCTGGGCCTGCGGTCCCCAGCTACTACAACACCACCTCTGTGCTGCTGTGCTTGGGCATTACGGCCCTCGTCTGCCTCTCAGTCACCGTCTTCAGCTTCCAGACCAAGGTCAGCTCTGGCACCTGCAGGCAGAGATGCTGGCCTCAGGCTAAGCAGGGGAAGGCAGATGGGGTGGGGACAGGTAAAGTGGGTCAAGGCACCCTGGGGGCAAGGAGGAGGAAGGTGGGTTCTAGGGTTGAGCACAAGACTGTGGCCTGCTACATGGGCTCAGGCTGTAGTTGGGGACCCCAGGGACCCTTGCCTCTCCGTGCAGGCCTGGGGGACCCAGCAGCTGACCCTGTCTTGTCCCCACAGTTTGACTTCACCTCCTGCCAGGGTGTGCTCTTCGTGCTGCTCATGACTCTTTTCTTCAGCGGACTCATCCTAGCCATCCTCCTGCCCTTCCAATATGTGAGTCTCTGGGTCCCCCAGAAGGCCCCCGGGAGCTGGTCCAAGGGTGCTGTTCCCTCCTACACTCTCCAGGGAAGGCCCGGAACCAGAGCCTTACAGCCTGCCATCCTATTGGCTCCTCCTGGCACCTGTCCCAGGCGTGTTGGCAGTATAAGCAAACAAAGAGGTTTTTCTTGGCAGGCTTGGGTACCTACCTGGCTCCAGGAGCCACATCCGGCTTCCCTTCCTCATCCCTCTCTGTAGGCTAAGGGAGGGCATGGAGCATTTAAACCCTGGGGGCAGGGAGGGAAGCGCTGGGGCTCCCTGGGGCTCGCCAAGCCCAGAGGGGCCTTGAGGCAGGGGCTTCTGTGGCTCCTGGGGGACCAGCCAAGTCCAAAGAGATAGAATCTGGCTAGCCAGGCAAGTGAGAGGAGGGGCAGGGGGCCCAGAGTATCCCCAAGTCCATCAGAGCATCCACAGGCCAGTGGCCACATTTCAGCCCTGCTGGAGGTGTCCCACCTGCCCTGAGGAAATCCAGCAGGATAGAGGCACCCAGGCCACTGCATGTAGAGAAGGGGCAGATAGGGAGGTCACAGGAGGACCTTGAGATTTGAATCCTGGGAACCCAGAGATGAAGCTGTTGGACCCCTGCTGGGGGCTCAGTGCTTATACCTGCCCTCCCTACTGCAGCCCCCTTTGGGGTACATGGTCTCCCTTTGCCCCTTTTCTGCTGGGGTTGGGAGCAGTATTCCCCACTCCCCCCACCCTCCATCCTGCCCAGCCCCAGCCATGGGGCACTTGGCACCCAGTCCAGGACATTGGAATTGATTCTGGCATTTCCTTGGCTTTTCCCAGGATCCTGTTGATGAAGGGAGGGACCGGAGCTGGCCTTTGGGCCCTCTGTGTATCTAGGATGGGGAGGGTTACAGGAATGGGCCATGGAACTTCAAAGAACCTTTTATTGACCCAGGTCTGGCTGATGGGATACCTTTGTTTCCAGGAATCTTCTGGGGGAGGGCCCCACAGCAGGCCTGGCTAGGGTGGCTCCTCTTGTGGTACTTCCACACATAGCTGAGTGCCCCTGAGATCCGCAGGGAGACCTAGGGAAGCAGAGGTTGAGAGGGGGTCTGCTCCAGCCTTTGCAGGCAAGCCTGCCATTCGGGGCTGACAGAGACTCCAGACAGCACCCTCACCACACCCCCGAGTTCAAGTCGTTGTCCCCTTCCACTGGAGCCCCTTGGCCCCAGGGCAGGGCCAGGAAGCTCCCAGACAGAGGCACAGGCAGACCCCCCATACTGGATAGGGATGAGCACCCGGGGAGTCAGGAGCAACTTGGAGCGAGACCCAGGCTGGGAGGATGACAGGGCCCCATCAGGATGACTCATGCTCTGCCAGCCTGAGCCTGGGGCTGTGTGTTGAGGGAGGAGACACCAGGTTGATGGGGAGCCCCCCAACCCCTGCTGGTGCCTCCATGATTATTCTTATCCTGGGGTTCCCTTTATCCACCCTGAGCACACAGAGAATCAAAGGGATCCTCTCCATCCTGGAGCATCTTAGGGAATGCTGGGGAGCACACCCTTCATTTCTCTGGATTAAGCCCTCCCTCCTCCCGCTCCGCCCACTGCCCCTTCCCATCATCCTTAAGCCCATTTTTCCTCTGCCCACAGGTGCCCTGGCTCCATGCGGTCTACGCAGCACTGGGAGCAGGCGTGTTTACATTGGTGAGTATGGCCCAGCTCCCTGGGGTCTGCCTTCTCAGCCTTCCCCAGTCCCCCCTACCCGACCCCTGTCTTCCTCACTGTCCCCTCTGAACCCTTTCAGAGCACCTGTGGGCAGGGCTAGGCTGCACTCTGGGAGTTCAATCTGGTCTTTAAGACAGACCGGCTGACCTGGGCCAGGGCAGGGAAGGCTGTATTAGCAGGATGGAAGCTGCAGACAGAGGCGCCCCTTCCCCTGGGGAGGGTCCTGGCCATGTGGACCAAGTTGGTAGTTACTCTCCCAGGGGTAACCTGGGAAGGTTTCTTGGAGATAAGGAGCTCCAGGTGCCCTGTGAGAGAGAGGGTTTTTTAGATGGAGCTGCTGCTTTGCTCAGTTTTCACAGAACTAGAAGTGTTGATGATGGTCCTGTCATGATAACAATAATATCTAATGTTTATTGAGCACCTAATTCCACTCAGCAAGCTCTCCATATGCATTTAATCTTCACCATAGGTCTATAAGATCAATTCTACTGTTAGTAAGTCAAGAGGAAAAATTGAAGCTCAGAGATACCAAGTAACACCCCCAAGGTCATACCTTATCCTGGGAAGTGATGGGTCCAAAGTGGGAACCTGGACAATCTGGCCCCAGAGACCCCCTTGGGGTCTGAGGCTAGGCTAGGAGTGGTTGGAAGGAGATGCCCAGGAGACAAGAGGTGACCAGGGACAGACACATGCCCAAAGAAGCCTAACTCAGGCCTTTTGCCCAGGTGGACTTTAGGTACCAGAATGTGAGAGTGTTCTAGAATCCACCGAGGTGGGCAACAAACACATCTTGTGAAGGCACTCAGGCGAGCATTCATTGCCAATGGAAGCAGTGACCGGACTCCCTTGTCCCTTATTGGATGTTCAGCTCAGCTCAGTGGGCAGAGTTCCTGACTTAGTCACGGGTTCCAGAGGCTTGTGGGTGACAGATGAGGAAGCTGAGATGGGGAAAAGACTGGGAGTCAGAAGTGTAAGCAGAGGTTTTGGGGGGTTTGGATACAGATCAAGCCAAGAGTAGGGTGTGCATTCATCCTTTCCACAGGTCCTTACCACCTGCTGTGTGCAGGGTACTGGGCTGTGCACCCAGATGCCACTGTCAGCAGAAAGCACACCTGCGTGCCACACAGAAGCACATGGCACCAGCTGGGCTTGGAACCCGAGAACTGGTAGGGACTAACAAGGGATCTAGTGCAACCCCAAACCCTCTTCTTAGAGATGAGAAAACTGGATTCCAGAGGGTTAAGTGATTTGTCCAGTTTCCTGGCAAGATAATGGCAAATCAACTAAGTGTGACCTTGGCCAAGACTAGATTTCCAGCTTAACCAGTGTACCTGGAACCTTCCCATTTTCAGCACTGAGAGTCCCACTTCTCAGGGAAGCCCTACCTCCAAGGCAAGCTGGCATGGTTGGAAACCCTAAGGCACTAACTTATCTTGGCTTCTGGACTGATGAATACTCTTCCCTCCCCCATTAGTTTCTAAAGATAAAGTTTGCTTTGAAGGGATGGGATGGGGAATTGGACCCTGAGGTTAGAAAGAGGAAGGCCCCATTTAGTAGAGTGAGCTCCGGTAGGGCAGTAGTGTCTGAAGGTCTTAGAAGGCAGCATTTTCCAGGGACAGAAGAGGGGTCAAGCCAGGGCAAACGGGCTGGGGATGTTGGAGGAGCGAGTGTCTGCAGAGGTGCAGGGAGTTTACTTGGCTTCACACAGGTCAGATCACAGTGAGTGTGTGAGCCATGCCAAGAGGTTGTACAAGAAATCAGGGCTGGGTGAACAGTAATCCCTTAAATTTGCTTAATAATCCCTAGTGTTATTAGAATACTACAAATAATCCCCACCATGTGTTCCACTTGTTAAGGCTGACAAAGGCTTTCACATCTATTACCTTACTGGATCTCCACCGCAATCTGGGAGGGAGGCAGCACTGGTGCTGTAGGAATCACTTTCCACATCTGAAGCTCTGGGTTTTAGGGGCTGGCACAGTGTCTTATAGCCAGTAAGAGGCAGATTTAGGATCAGGACCCAGGTGTTCAGTGCCCAGCCTGGGGCCATTTCCAGCGCCACTGCCTCAAAGAGGACAACTTCTATTATTAGCTTGGAGATGAGGATGGGCTGGAGAGGTCTCTCCAAGTTCTTTTCCTTCCTCTCTCTTGCATCATCACATTGTCCTCTCTCCTGGGTTATTCCCATCAGCATAGAAACATGCCAAATCTCTCCCATCTGAACAACAACAAAATACTCTTGGCCCACGGCCCTCTGGCTTCTGTCCCATTCTTTACTCCACATGTAACAAAACTCCTTAGAATCTACACTCATGTTCTCCAACTCCTCCCCTCCCATTCTCTCTTAACTGGCTAAAAATGCTCTTACCTAGACCACCGATAGCCTCCAGGTTGCTAAATCCGGGGCTGAATTTCAGTCCTCAACTTGCTGGACTCTCAATAGCATTTTGTACGATTGCCCCTTGCCCCCTCCCCGCAGGAGCATCTTCTTCTGGCATCCAGGCCACCACCTTCCCTTAGTTTTTCTCTGCTCTTGCTCCCCAGGGGATCCCAGGCAGTATCAAAACATCTGAGTATTTTATGTTGATGACTCTAAAAATTACATCTCTATGTTGTATCTCTCTCTCTCTTTCCAGACTAGAATTTGGAATTGGCTAGTCATGTACAAAACCAAGCTGCTCCTCTTTCCCTGGGTGCCTGATTCTCCCAAAGGTTTCCCCATCTTCCAGTCACTCAGGACAAAGGGCATCCTCAACTCCTCCCCTCTCCTTGCCCCTCACAGGGGCCCAGTAGCAAGTCCTTTGGCCTCACCCCCTGTCCAGAATCTAACCACTCCTCTCCACTTTCTTGGCTACTGCCCCGTATTCCCACCTGGAGGGCTGCAGTGACCCCCACAACCCACGGCCACCACAGCAGCTGGAGGGAGCCAGGCAGATCATTCCTCTGCTTGGCATCCAGCCTCTGTGTCCTCCCCTGCCCCACTCAGCTGCAGCCACACTGGCCTCCCCGTTGCCTGTGCACCTGCAACTGCCTCTGCCTGTTCCCTGGCTGTGCTCGTAGCTCTCTCCCCTCCTTCCCCTGTTTGCTGAAGTTACAGACCCATGCGCCCAAGCACACATGCGTTCCCCGCTCCCCACTTCCCTGCTTTATTTCTCTCTTACACTCCTCTTCCTCTGGCACACTGTCTTTTTCTGATCTGTGGCTCACTGTTTATCCTTGTCCAGGAATTTAAGTTCCTTGAGGCAGGGATTTTTGTCTGCTTGTTCACTGCTGCCGAATAGGACCTAGCACACAGTCGGTGCACAGGAGATGTTTGTGTCATGAAGGGATGCCTGGGAAGTGTGGCCGAGGGGCAGGGTCAGGCCCACTGGCAGTGGGGCCACAAGGCAGAGAAAGCAGAGCTGACCAGTTAGTCTTGCATGAGTCATAGGAGAGGAGAACCCTAGTGCCATTTATCTCATTAGGAAAACAACACAGGAAAAGGCCTCAGGTGGGATCACCCTGAAGGTTATAGAAACAATGGTGGGGGGTGTCAATCCCCCATCAATCAAATCAATCCCTTATCTCCATCTGGGTCAAAGAAGGAAAGACAGGTCCCTTGGGTCTCTGGGCAGGGAAAGGTTGAGGAGAAGGGCCGCTGGACTCATTCTCCTCCCCTCCTTTTAGTTGTAGGTGGACAGAGGCCCTCAAAGGCCCAACCCCATAAGAACTAAAATCCCCATGACTTCCCATTAACCCCAACTCAGAAACATGCTCTGACCTCATTGTCCCCCCAGGTCCTGTGGATTCTGGTGCCCTAGCTCTAGCCTATCCTTGAACCACAGCCCGGTCTCTCTGCCCATCCTATCCCCTGTCACCTAGCCTTTGGGGAGCCCTCAGCTCAGTTAGGGGCTCAGCTGCAGGCTGCACTCAGGCATCCCTGCCCAGTTGCTGCCTCAAGGAGGATATGTAAGAAAGGGGTGGGAAAAAAAGGAGGTGAGAAGAAGTATCAGAAGAGGCCCAGACCCTGAACCGGACTGGCCCAGGTCCTAAGTGGGACCCTCCCTCCAAACTCTCACCAGCCTGGGCTCTAGAAGGGTTGTGAGAATCCAGTGATTTTCTCTTCCTGAAATCTCCACCTCTCCCCTGAGATTCTGCCTTCTCTCAGGTAAGGCCACCTAGCTCGACTGGGCTGCAACTTTGGCCCTCCACTCCAGCCTTGAAGAGCAGACCCATCCTAGGCCTCACCCGGTTCTAGTCTTGATACATTCGCAGGAAGCCTTGGGTTTGGGGCCTCACCCCCACCCATACCCCATGCTGGATGCCAGAACCATAGTGCCATAGAAGTGGGTGAGTCAGCTGAAAGGCACTGGCCTCAGAGTGGCTGCATCCTCCTTTTCCCTTCTAGTGGCCTCTACAGTGCATTTTTTATTTTTATTTTTTAGAAACTCATGGAAAGTTAGACAGGGAGCTTGAGGATTGGGCTGGGCTGGGTGGAAGTGATGGGCCAAGGTTGAGGGGCTGGAACAAGAAATGTGGAGGGAGAGGGCCTGGCCAGCTGCTTTCCAGCTGTGGCTGGGCCTCCAAGGCCCGTGTGACTTTGGGCATATTTCTCCATCTCAGAGATGGTCCTTTTGGGAAGAAGCTAGGGTCTCTGAACCACCAAAACCATGAAGCCAAGTCTCAGAGACTGAGGGAAGACACTAGGCATAGGACTTTGGAAATTAGATGATGGCCCAAAAGGGACAGAGCTCTCTGCTCCCTGCCCAGTCCTCAGGTTTGAGGATCTCAGGAGCTACTAATAGTAAGAAACATCAATTAGTGAGAAGCCAAGTGGATAGGCCAGAGGCTGGGAGACCAGTTAGGAGGTCACTTCAGGGTCCCAGAGTCAGGTGTGAAGTGGCAGGGAGACTGCATGTGGCCAGTGCTCGATGCCTCAGGGTCTGATGGCATGTGGATGAGCCAAGCACAAATGAGAAGATGCTTTGTAGCGATGCTGGGCCTCCGATCTAGGTGTTGACCCCTGACCATTAGGGACACACAGCTTATGTGGATTTTACATTTCTCCTGTATCTCAGAACTTTCAGAATATCTGCTAAGTTATCTATGACTGATAAGAACAGAGTCACACTGGCTCTGCGCCTGTGGCTCAACGGGCTAAGGCGCCAGCCATGTATACCTGAGCTGGCGGCTTCAAATCCAGCCCGGGCCCACCAAACAACAATGACGGCTGCAACCAAAAAATGGCCGGGTGTTGTGGAGGGCGCCTGTAGTCCCAGCTACTTGGGAGGCAGAGGCAGGAGACTCGCTTGAGCCCAGGAATTGGAGGTTGCTGTGAGCTGTGATGTCACAGCACTCTATCTAGGG
>CAUYRH010074589.1:0-53863 GCA_963574655.1 Perodicticus potto
GAGAGAGCTTCTCTCTCCCCACTTGAATTCTCTCCCTCTACCAGGAGCTTTAGTGTTTTCTGTATTCTTTTCTGTAAATAAATTCTGTCTTACCACTGGGGGGTGGGGGGGAAATAATGTAATGAAGAATAATAAAATACATGTACTTAAAAAAATTAAAAAATAATTTGAAAAAAAAATACTTGCCCAAGGTGGCATGATTTGTAAATAGCAGAATATAAATAACTGAGGACTTGAGCCCAGGTCTCTGCTGTGGACTCGGAATTCTGAACCAGTCTACTATTCTACCCAGCAATGAAAGATGTGGAGGAGATTTACAAGCATAAAAGCAATTGTGACAAGGTTAGAAAACTATGGCAAATTTAATTCTTTCTTCTTTTTAAATTTTATTCAGTGCTATATCACATTTGCAATTTTAAAAAGAAGGGATGTGTATTAGTTAGGCTTCTCTAAGGAAACACAGAACCAGTAGGATAGATACACAGAAAGAGACTTATTATGAGGAATTATCTCAAGTGACTGTGCACTGAGAAGCCCCATGACCAGTAGGAGATGCCAGCTGGAGAACCAGGAAAGCCAGAGGTGTATTTCCAGTCCAAGTTGGAAGGCCCAGGTTATCAGAGAAGCTGATGGTATAAATTCCAGTATAAGGGCAAGAGAAGACCCATGTCCCAGGTCAAGCAGGTAGGCAAGAAGCTAACAGGGGCAAATTCCTCCTTCCTCTGCCTTTTTCTTCTATTCAGGCCCCCCTCAATGAACTGGATAATGCCCATCACTTTGGGGAGGACAATCCATTTTCCTGAGTCTACTGATTCAAACACCAGTCTCATGTAGAACTCCCTCATGGACATATTCAGAAATAAGCTTTAATCTGGGCACCTCCTAGTGCCATCAAGTTGACACATAAAATTAACTATCACAAGATGGAACCCTAACTTAACAACAACAAAAAAATTCCTAAACATTTTTTCACTTACTAGTGATATTATCTGGTAAAATCATTCAAGTAGTTGATAATTACCTTTGTTACTCCTTGTAAGTATGAATACACCATCAAAAGATGTTTAGAGTCATTATATTTTAAGCCACTTGGATGACTTTCTCATGGTTTAGTGCAGGGGCAGGCAAGTAGAGGGAGAAGAGGAAGTCACTGGGCTTCCCCCATTGTGCTTCATCCGGAGTTCTTCCCCACAGCTCTCTTCTCTCTCTAGTGATCCCAGTTAGAGTCCTCCCTGAAGCTTTCAACCCTATAGCTAGGCTTTTCAAACTGTTCAAGAAACCTAGCTCTCTCCTTTTCCCTGGACTCACTTCAGGTCAGCCTACTTCATTAGCGTGGGCTGCTCAGTGGCCCATGGGTATCCCAGAGAATCATGACCTTATGGAGCATGAAGCTCTCATTTCCCCCAGCTGCCTCTGTTTCTCAAGGAATTAACTGGGTGGTCAGGATCAAAACTACTCCAAGAGAAAGGGATGAGTCCTGCTTCACACCAGCCTTCAGAGGAAGAGTGTACAGTGGGCTTGCCAAAGAACTTTCTGAAACTGCCAAAATGAAGACTTTGGTTTGAGCTTTGTATGGAAGAGAAGAGGCTGACGGTGGTTATTCAGTGTTGCTGAGTTACTTGGCAAATTATCCTAATATCTGCTAAGAGAACAGAGCTGGATTATGGGAGGCAGTTTTTGATACACAAAAAAGGTCTGAGGCTGGTGACTCAACCGTCACTGTCACTGGTTCCTGAACTTACTCCTTCCTAGAAGGAGTAGGATAACATGGGCATTTCCCTCTCTCTAGCAACTTGTGCCAGTAAAAAGCAGGCTAGCAAACTACATAGCTTCCCCATGAGGTCATTTGAGTGGTCGTAGGGAGCACCCCAATCCTACCAAGGATACTTGCAAAAAATGCTGTGGAGATTCTGAGAAGCAGTGACTCTGTCTTGGTCAGTCAGCCCTTAAGGGAATTAAGGAGTTCAGAATCAGTTCCAAGGCAGCCCCCTGGAAGGGAAGGATCCACACTTGTTGGCTGTGGGTTCTAGAAGGATGTCAGGAGCATCAAATGACAGCTGCCCACAGACATCTTTCACCTCCCAGACTCCAGTCCTCTGAACCAGATTTGAACCCCTGGGGGAGGCACTGCCATGAGGAACCTGGTGAAACCCTTGGAACGAGCGAGCTCAGCACTGCAGACAGGATAAGGGCCAGAAGGTGCCACCCATGGGCATCTCTACAGGCCACACTGGACCATGTTTCCAGCTCCCCTACCTGAGCCTGGGTCACTCAGCACATTCTCTTCCCAGGAGGGTGACTTGCTGGCATAAACACTCATGGCAGGGGAGCTGGGTAGAACCTGGGCCTGGGTCTGGGCTGGAGCCATCTCACAGCCCAGTTTTCTCCCCACTCCGCCCTCACCCCTGACAGCCCCAGCCCCATACAGGGCTAGCTGGTTGACTAGTCTGCTCAGCCTCTATGTCAGACACCCCCACAGGCTTCCTCATCTCACCCTGCAGGGCAGACCCCAAGGTGATTTTCCCAGTGCTTTCCCCAGGCCAGTTTTAGACTCTTCGATTAGGTCTCCTAGGAGATGTTTCAGAGTTTGGGGGAATTTTGTATTTTCATTTTGGTTTAGAGGGTTTTTCTTGTTTACTATCCAGATAAATGTGCTCATCATGACCAGGTGCTCTGGCCTCAGTGACCCTTCCATGAGAAGCCACTCATGTTTCAGGGGACCTCTTGTTAGAGGCTGAGATGAGAATGGCCATAAGCTGGGGAGCTAAGATGCTCAGGTATTCTAGCCCAGATGCTGTCATGTAGGTGACTTTGCCACCCCTAACCATAAAGTATCAAGAGAGAGGATAGCAAGTCTAGGGACACATTTAGTTTAAAAGCAGGAAATAGCTTCATTGCATTGCCCACACGAGGTTGTGTGGAAAGCCTAACTTCTGCAGAAATATGGTCCTCTTGCCCTCCTCAGCCTCAGGCGGGGGCTCTGCGTAGCACAGGGAGCAAAGTAGTGCTGTGCCACAGACACTGGAGGCTGGGGGTGGGGGATGGCACTGCTGCCTATGCCATGGCCTGTGCCAGAAGGAATGTTCCACAGATAATGGGCCATTGGCCAACACAAGTCTAAAGACTGGCCAAGGTTCTTGCTCAGTGTAATGAAAGTGGTATGGTGACTGGACAGAGCACAGCTCCAGAGTCATATCATCCAGAACTCGAATCCAACTCTTCCATTTGGGGACTCTGAGAGAGTTATTTGGCAGCTCTGTTCCTCTATCTGTGAAACAGAGATAATGACGCCTGACCCAGAGTTAAGATTCCCAGATTTGGTCCAGACTCTGCCTGGTAACACCACCAGCTCTGCCTTTCTTGTAGGGCTGCTGCGAGGATCAGATAAGATATCGAATGTGAGGGCTTTTGAAAATGACTATGCACAGACAAGGCACTATCGCCCGAGTGTCTTCTGTCGTCAGTCTGTCGACATCCTCTCGTCATGGCTGGAGGAAGCAGCTGGGTGTAGCAGGTGTGCGAGCTGCACACCTTGTGTGTACTGTGCTGCCCCTCAGGTCCTGTGTCAGCTTCCTGTGGCTGCTGTAACAAAGTGCCACAAGTTGGTCACTCAAAACCACAGAAATTCATTCTCCCACAGTTCTGGAGGCCAGAAATCTGAAATTACAGTCTCAGCAGGGCCAGGCTCCGTCTGAAGGCTCTACAGAAGAGTTTTTCCTTGCCTCTTCCAGCTTCTGCAGGCCTCGTGTTACTTGGATTGTGTATGCACAGCTCTGTCTCATCTTCACATGGCCATTTTCTTTGTGTCTTTCTGTCACCCAGGGTAGAATGCAGTGGTGTCATCATAGCTCACCATAGTCTCAAAGTCCTGGGCTTAAACAATCCTCCTGCCTCAGCCTCCAGAGTAGCTGGGACTACAGGTACCTGCTACAACACCTGGATAGTATTTTTTTAAGTTTTTTTAGAGACAAGGTCTCACTATGTTACCCAGGCTGGTCTCGAACCCTGGCCTCACTTGATCCACCCAACTCAGCCTCCCAAATTGCTGGGTTTACAGGTGCGAGTCACCATGCCTGGTCTCTCTGTGTCCTTTTCTATTTCTTATAAAGATACAATGCTCTCATTGTATCACCCTAATCTAGTCAGTGTAATCTCATCTGATCCTTACCTTAATTACACCTGATAGATGTGTTTCTTCTGAAAGATGTATTTGGAATAGGGCCTATTCCAGAGAAGATGACATTCTGAGGTTTAGGTAAATAAGACTTTTGGAGAGGTGGATTCTATTCAACCCACTACAGGGCCTCAGAACCTCCCTCTAAATCTTTTCTGGCCTTCACTTAGGAACACTTCTGCTGAGCTTTAGATTGCAATGAAGAGTAAAACCCTTCAGACAGAGCCCAGGATTAGCTCTGGGTGTGTCTATGCAGGGAGATCAGGGAAGCACAGGGGAGGTATCTCAGGGTGAGGCTAAGAAGGGTTAATTCAAGAAATTAAAGGAAGGAAAAATAAACAAGAGAATGAGTGATGTCTTTGGGGCAGAGGAGCTTGATGTGAGTAGACAGAGCACACATTCCAGTAATGTGAGGCGTGAGAAGAGAGCACCAGTCATATAAAAAATGGAGCTAATAATTAGAGCCCCACCAAGGTGTTTCAAGCATTAAATTATGTTACCTAAAAAGAGCACAGCATAGTCTTGTGTCACAAAAGATTTCTTTAAAAAGACCGAATAAATATGTATTAACACCACAGGAGTCCACTCTGCGCCAGCTGCTTTTCAATTGAGTGATTGTATGGCCAACATCAAAGCCTTATGGGAATATGGGATCCCAGCATTCTCACATCATTTACTTGTATTTTACTGCTTGTTATAAATACAGCGGGAGTATGCCACCCATCCCATCACTTGAATTCTCACTTATTATGGCCTGGTGTGCTGGTAAATTAAACTTATATGAAGGATATGTAACACACGATTTATAAAATACAGTTTATTGTGCTTTAATAAAATGTAAAATACCCTCTATTGTAAATTCCATAGAGTCAATTGATTCTCACAGAATGCCTGTGCTTATATTGGTTTAATTCATATCCACAGCCAACCTGGGGTTATAATTAACAAAAGAATATAGTTCCAACATGAATATATTGGCCAATGTCCTTTTTTAAGTCAAAGAAATGTTATACAACAAAGACATATGTAGGAATACCACCTATTCATCAATGACACTAGTGACTTTTTGCTGAATCAGATGACAGATTTTGAGGGGTGGAAACATATCTCCTCAGTTTGTTTTTGTTTTTGTTTTTTTTTTGTAGAGACAGAGTCTCACTTTATCACCCTTGGTAGACTACCGTGGCATCACATAGCTTACAGCAACCTCTAACTCCTGGGCTTAGGCGATTCTCTTGCCTCAGCCTCCCAAGTAGCTGGGACTACAGGCGACTACCACAACACCCAGCTATTTTTTTGTTGTTGTTGTCGTTGTTGCAGTTTGGCTGTGGCCATGTTTGAACCTGCCACCCTTGATATATGGGGCCAGCGCCCTACTCACTGAGCCACAGGCACTGCCCAGCTCCTTAGTTTTTATACTATTCCCAATGTAAGGGCTACAGTCATAATATACTGTTAAATTTAATCTGTATCATTATGTTTTCTCTATTACTTTCTTACATCTAGTAATCAATAAAACCAAAAAATTAAAGCTCTTATTTATATCATTTGCCAATTTCCATGGTATAAATTCCCACCTTGATCATTGAATGCAGAGCTGGGAAGAGAGGTGCTGCCACGCTGTGATTTGTTGTGTTCTTCCAAGCAGAGACACAATAAGTGTCAATTACCTCAAGAGCATATATATCAGTAATGTCATAAAATAATTGGAAAATAATGAGTTTTGAAACTTTATTCCCTGTTTTAATGTAGCTAAACTATAAATATATATTATTTAATTTTGTATGTTTGCATAATTTAAGAATGGCCATGTTTATCAAGCAGTTCACAAGATTTCTGAAAATTTAAAAACCAGCTCTCATAGGTTAGTATGTGTTGGCTTGAGCACACCACTGGGTAGAGTTGTGGGAAGGGTACTTTGATGTTGATGGAGGGGTGACAGTGAGGATGAAGAGCAGTTTCACATATATCACCAGCTTTTACCACCCTGATCCTATTGGGGAAGCCCACTGGGTTGACCTGTTAACATGGACTATAAAAACATGACCCTCGTCCTCCAAATCTCCCTGTGATCACTGGAAATAGCACTTTCCAGAGTTCTATTCTTATAGCTTAACCCGTGAAAAAGCATGGGGTCTTCTTTTTGCCAATTGTAGCCCCTTCCCTTCAATGAAAAATTAACCACAAACTCTAAAATAAAGGCAACCCCTCACACACAGAACCGGGCCCTCTAAAGTTTACCACACTGCACCCATTAGGGAAGTCAGGTTTCTGTGAAGTGGTCTTTGTGACTATGACACCAGGACCTGACCACATGTTCAGGTGATATCCAAAATCATGGAGTGAGTCATAAGTAAGTGCTCCCTCAGATTATCAAAATTCAGCCATATAACTCTTTAAATTATCAAACACGAAGGGCAGTCTGACAAAACACTTTTTTTCTTTTAAGAAGTTACCAGGGAGGACCGCTCAGAGATGCTGTGACATCCTTTCCTGGAGATAGCTGAGGAAAGGAGAGAAGCACATTTCTGGCCAAAGCTGGGATTTGTCCCCCTTCCCAGCTCCCATCATCACAGTGCCTGACTTCTGTGGAAGCATGCTTCTTGACAACAACAAAGTGATTTAAGTCCTGAAGTAGGATGAGCAATCCTCAAGACATGGGTAGAAAAAGTCCCCAGAGACACAGGAAGCAGCCTGTGATGCATAAATCAGACAGCAGAGGCAGCACTGCCTGACGTTCTGCTGTGGTGGCAGTGGTGGTGGCGTTTGCGAGCCACTGCCGGCTCCTGGCCAGACACCCTCCTCTCTCCTCACTGACTGATGGATCTCAAGAGGCTCCACTCTTTGACCCTCCTGCTGTTTCTGTCCCTGGCTTTTGAGCAGAGCTATGGAATAGGTGAGTGAAACTCTGTCTGAGGGTCCCAGTCCCTGTCAGCCACCAGGAATCGGCGTAACCTCATGGATGGAGGTAAGGTGCAGGTCTGGGGACCGTAGCTCGGCCACTTCTTCCTTAGCAACTGGCTCTGAGTTTTGACTGCCTCTTTCAAAGAGGAAGGAATACTATGAATTCCCAGGCCCTTGGGTTCCAAGGCTCAGCTCCGCTAATCCTGCTTTCCAAGGATACCAGGAAGAGGCCCTGTCACATTCCTGCCAGGTTTCTCAGGGTGAGAGGCTCTGGTGGGAGTCATGGTTTGAGCAGTTGGTTTTGCATGGCCATCCTTTGCATCCAGGCAGGAGAGACTGTGCTGGGGGACAGCCCTCTGGGAGATATGTGCTACATCCCTGCCCTGGAGGAGACACACACACATGTAAACAGGAATACAGTCCAAGAGAAAGCAAGGGCTGTATCGGGAAGAAAGGTTAGAAGTGAAAACCCCGGCTCTCTGGTTGAGAACTGACAGTGGCCACAGTGTGGTCATACTGGTGGCTACTTTCTTGGAAGAGGTGGTTTCAAGACAGCAAGAGGGGAAGAGGTTGGGGTTCCTGGTGTCCAGGGCTGGTTACAGAGTGTGGGAAATGCAAATCAGGAAGCCTCAGGGCCGGAGCAGCACTCAGAGCTGGGCTCTGTCTTTCTGGCTGTCCTCCTCCCAGGCAAGCTGCTCTTTTCTGTTTAGCAGTATCAGGGCTGTGAGAAGAGATACTTAAGCAAGAGATGGACTCCAGGCTGGCACGTGAGTGGAGGGAGGATCCCCTTCTGTTTATTTTTCTGGACTACGGGAGGCAGCCTGGAGTAAAGGAGGTGGCATTAGGAAAGGGGGGGAAAGTCCTAAGGCCCAGGGTGTTTTGGGCTTGGGGTTTTCAAGACCGCAAATCCATTATGGACTTTTCTAGGAAAAGCCCCCAGATAGGCCAGGGATGTTGGGGGGCCGCACATTGGATGCACCTCCTGCCAGGCTGCCAGAAAAGAGGTTCTTACCGAATCCCCCCATTTCACTTGGAATCAGCAGACTCATAGCTCTTCCTTCCCAAGGTCTAGGGGAGGGAGAGCTGAGCTCAGGGCTCAGAAAGCCAAGCTGAGCCCCTACAAGTCGTCCCAGGGAGAAGGTCCCAAGCCTTCCTTGTTGCCCCCAGTTTGTGACTCAGTTTGTTCAATATTTCTTGGTGACTGTAAGCAGTAATGGGCTGAACTGTGGGCCAGGCCTTTCCATCTCTGCTGGCTGGACTCCTGGCGAGCCTGCCCCATGGCATCTTGGGCACTGCTGGCCAGCCAGCTGCTCTGCATAAGGCTGTGGAGGTTGCTGGTTAGAGGCACAGCTTGGCCCCACAGGGAGGTCTGCCCCTCGGTGCCACTTCCTTCCTTGCGTGTCATCTTCTCTGAAATATTTATAAAAAGTCTTCAGTGTTTTTATTTTTAAATACACATTCATTTGTGAAACCCCAATAAAACCCAGATGGAAATGCTTTGCAAATGGGACTGGTCAGTCATGACAGATTTTACCCAAACAAGAAGTTTGATTCTTGTAAACTACCCGTACCTACCCCGCTTCCACCTCTGCTCAGCTCAACTTCCAATTCCCAGTCAATCGTGAAACCCACAAAGTCCACATGCCCCTTTCCTAAGTGAAATAAATTTTCCATTCCCTCATTAATATTTTTTTAAATAGGCTTTATTTTTAAAGAGCAGTTTTCAGTTCACAGTAAAACTGAGCAGAATATACAGAGATTTCCCCCAGAGCCTCTGCCCCCCTCACCACACACCCAGCCCACCCTATTAGCAATGTCCCCCACCAGCATGGGGCCTTCATAGACCCTCCTCAGTGAGATCTTTTATTCCTCTGTCCAGGTGCCCCCCACTCCCACTTCACACACATAGGGGAGAGGTGAAGGACAAGTATGTGGTTCTAGACTTGGCCCAACCTCGTATGTTCACTGCCCCATTCTATACCAAGATGTCAATCTAGGTACTAGTTCTCAAAAATTTTAATACTGGAATATGATGCCATCATCCTCACTGCCCCCAGTGCCGAACTGGAAATCAGAATATCATGGCTGTTTGATTGTATCCATGCTTGACTTTGAACAATCCCTTTTGCTACTATCTATTAAGGACACACGACCTGGCGGGCACCGTGTAAGGTGGGAAGGAAAGCGAACATCAGTGTCTGCCCAGTACCTGACAGAGTGGCTGGTATTCTCCTGTCCACAGACATTTGTAGATGAAAACTTACGTACACTACATACTTGCTTTGCATCAGGCACTGTTCAAAGTGCTTTATGAAGACCAGTCATTTAATTTCCACATAGACCCTATAAGATACGTATTGTTATTATTACCATTACAACTTTATAAATGAGGAAAGAGAAGAACAGAGTAGCAATTTCTCTGTGCTCACATAGCCTGACTTCAGAGGCCTCGGTGAAAGGAACTGCATGAGCTGTGTTTGAGGAGTGAGCAGGATGTGGGGAGGGATGCTAAAATTTGTATCAAAAATTAGAACAAACTGCAAAAATTAGAACATATTACCTACAATTGAGGCATATGAGTTGAATTGAATTGAATTGAAATAACTTAAAGTTTAGAAATTTCAAAAGATGAGAGATGTTGATAAAATCCTAGTATAAAGTAGAGGACATATAAGAAGTATTTGATCTGGAATTTGGAAAATGGATAGAAACTTTTTTCATGGTGCAAGTTTTCATTTATCTTTTGTGTTAATGAGTTTGTTTATTATCACGCGTATGTCTACACAATTTCAACAATGAAAAGAATATAAAGACTAATCTCCCTTCTGCCCCCTTTGCTGAAGGCAATCACTGTTACCAGTTTCTTGTGTCTTTCCAAATGTGTAGGTCTTAGCATTTGATAGATCAATAGGATGACTATAGTTAACAATAACCTATTGTGTATTTCAAAATAGGTAGAAGAGAATAATTCAAATGTTCCTAGCATAAAGAAAAACTATTTATTCTAGGTTATGGATAGCCCAATTATCCTGATTTGATCTTTATACGCTATTTAAATGTATCAAATTATCACATGTACCCCCAAAATATATACATCTGTTATATACCAATTTAAGACAATGGCAGAGAAGAAATCAGAGACTTAAGGATAAAGAGAGTGGGGAAATGAAACTTCTCTGGATTTCCTGGCATCCTAATAAAGAGCGTCAGCTTCCTGAAACTTTTTATGTATGTTGAGAATTGAATCAGTAATTATTTCTATAGCTAATTGCTTTGATTCAAAAGAATAATCAAACTTTCTGTTTCTAAGAGGGCCAAATTGTTATAGCCTGAATGCAGTCACTAGGTTAAGCCCCCAAGGTGCCAGGAAGCCTCCAGTTTCCCAAGCAGGCCAGCATAAGCTTGTGCTGTCAGTACACAACGTGTAAGAAGGAATGAGCCCCTGAACTTGGAGACCAGTCGCAGGACTTATCGTAGAAGCTGAGACATGCAAGGGGCTATCTGGCAGACATTTTATTCACCTACCAAAGTGATGGAGTAAGGGGAAATATTTAAAGAAAAGAGAGGGACAGGTGCCTCTTTCCCCTTTCTAAGCAAGGAAAATATCATATGTTTTTTTATGGACTGTCTGATTGCTCACAAAGGACAAGTGACCTCACTCTCATCACATCATCTGAGGGTAGAGGGTGTCCAAAACATTTACTGTTTACCATGAGCCATTTTATAAGAAATCTGACTTTGATTTAGAACATCCAAAACATCTGGTATGCCCATTTGGAATAAAATTAATGAAAATAAATATGAAAAACTAAAAATCTTCAAATATATAGGTCTGATAGGTTGAATTTTTTACGAGACTTTAAAAAGTCCATTCTAGATGGAGACGCAAACGCAGACTCACGTGTTGCAAGTGTTCAGGGGATGGCAAGTCATCTGCTGTGTGTGAAACTGAGGGTGCACAGCTAAGACTTCCATCTCTTCATGTGGCAAGTGGGGAAAAGTGTCCCCAGGAGTTCCTGCCACAGTATACCTCCCAGGGATGTTATAAAGGTAGTATAAAGGCTGCTCTCTAGTTTTGGAGAGAGGGGAACTTAGACTCTCTGTTGTCATTTGTTCACTCGTTCATTCATTCACCCCATTTTATTCATTCACTTGGGCAATAAGGATTTACTGATCTCCTACTGCGTCCCAGGTGGGTGTTAGGGATGGATCAGTGAATAAAGAGTTCCTACTCTTAGAAGCTTACAGTTGCACAAGGATGACAGGCATTGAACCAGAATTTACAACATGATCAGTGATATGAAGGAGCGATGCCAAGAGCATTAGAAGCACAGGGCGGGAGAGCCTAACCTAAGCCAGGAATCAGGGAGGTCTTCCCTAAGGAGGAGAATTTGAAATGGAGACCAAAGAGGATGAGAGGAGCTAGCCAGGGAAATTATAGGCAAATGTGGGCTTTCAGGGTAGGGAAAGCCATGTGCACGGAGCAAGACAGAAGGATCCTGGCACATCAAGAACGGGAACAGAGTTCAACTGACTGATACAGCTGCAGTTTAAAAAGCAACATCAGGCGAGTTATCTTTTCTTTCTGGGCCTGAACTTACCATAAGAACTATGGGGCCAATAACTTCTGTTTCTTCTCTACCTTAAAAGAAATGCCATAGAAAGATGCTACAAGCACATTTATGAAAGTGTTAGGGCTAAGCAAAAAAATAAAAAAGGATTATCATTAGGTGGAATCCCATCTTGTAAAAAGGTTAGGCTAAGCCTTCTAATTTCAGGCCAGTATCCACGGGCCCATGTGAACCATTCTCTTTTCAGAGCAGAATCAACCGTGAAGGAAAGTGAGTTGGTGTTGACAACTACAAATGTTTCCTCCCAGACTCTCAGTAAGCAGGGGCAGACTGAATCACAGCCCTATTGGAAAACACTCATCAGGCAGGGGGATGTTTCAGGACTGAGGACTCCACATGAAGGGTTTTATGAGCCACTTTAAAGCCCCCACTTATCTTTCCACTTATGCTCAGGTGCCCTCCAGATGCAGCCACTCACGCACGCACACAGGTGTTACATCATCATTCTTTATGTGGGCTAGTGGAGTGAGGGTCTCTTTCTAATGAAGTTTTGGTTCCACACCCTATGATTGAATATCATGCCTCTATGCAGCCACCCCTCCCCTTTGCTTTTCCTCTTTTCTCTCCTATTTGTTTTTAATTTTTAATTTTTTTTCTGCTCACTACCCCACATTTCCTCTTTCTTCACTCCCCTTACCAATTTCAAGTTCTAGAAGCAACCATGGCACAAAGGGTCTGCATGGTCAGGTAAGGGGGAGGAGTGCATGGGAGATATTTGAGAGGGTTAAAGGTTATGATCTAAACACTGGAATCATTTTCATTCTCTTTTCCTCCATAGCAAAGTTGATCTTGAAAAATCAATGGCACGATAGCAATTTTTAATCTTGTTTTGAATCTCAGATCCCTTTGAGAAATGATATTTATGAATCCCAGAAAAACATGAATATGCTTGTATTTTTGTACACATGTTTGGGGGGTTTCATAATTGAACGTGTGGCTCTAAATTTTCTCTCCCTTCTTTATATATAGAAGTTTGGGTTCATAATTCAAGAGGTTACTCTCTTGGGTACTGTGTCTACAATTCAGATACGTGGCCCCCAGAGGAGTCACATCATCTGGGCAGTCAAGCATTCATAAATGTGGCTGGAAGGAAGCCCAACATGCTTCCCAGTGTGTCTGTGTAAAACAACAAATACAATACCATTTCTCATCTAATCAAGTATCAGGGGAGAACAGTCCATTTTAAGGGTTGATTTTTGAATAATGTTTAAAATAAACGTAGCCAGGGGCAGTGGTTCACACCTGTAATCCTGGGACTCTGGGAGGCTGAGGCAAGTAGATTACCTGAGCTCAGGAGTTCAAGACCAGCCTGAGCAAGAGCTAGAGCCCATCTATAGCATAAACAGAAAAATTAGCCAGGCATTATGGCAGATGCCTGTAGTCCCACTACTCGGGAGGCTGAGGCAAGAGGATTGCTTGAGACCAAGAATTTGAGGTTGCAGTGAGCTATGCTGACACCATGCCACTCTCTCCAGGGCTACAGAGTGAGACTCTGTCTCAAAAATGAATGAATTAATTAATTAATTAAAAAAATAAAAGAACAAACACCTAATTGCCTTTTTCACTTTTCATTAATAATATGAGTTTCAGCCACTCGAATCCTACTTTTTCTTTTTCCCTAATCACTGACTCTCTAGCCTATGATTAGCTGGGTCCTTTACTGGACAGTGCTGGGATTTCTAGGTATTTAGGTATTAAGAATATTTCGGCCATTGTGTCTAATTTTTAGCAGCTCATCTCAACCACAGATATATTGTGGAGGGGGTCTCTCCTGGTAACCACATTACTTAAGCAGATGGTTTTATCATACTCCTCCATCTTTTTTATCAACTAGAACAATCTGTGCTCTCTCTGAGTCATGGGCTCCTTCTTTTATCAACGTTAGCTTATGGTTAAGTTCAGTTATGTACATGTTATAAAATATGGTTTTCAGCATTAATAAATAGATCGGATACTTATTAAAAGCATCCTATGTGCCAAGCACCATTGTAGGTTCTAGGATCAAAACAGTGAACAAAATGAAGTTCTTCCTCTTGAAAGATTTGCATTCTAGTGGGAGGGACAAAAATAAGATAAACAAATATACAGTTAACATCAAGCACTGGTGAGTACAATATGAAGGCAGAGGCTATTTTTGATAGATGCTCAGAGGAGGTCCCTTAGAGGAGATACTTTTTTGAAAAGAAACCTTAAATGAGTGAAAGAGCTATCCAGGTATGCAAGGGAAGAGATTTTCCACACAGAGGAACAGTAAATATAAGAGCTCTGGGATAAGAATGCGCTCGGGGGCCTGAGGGAGCAGCCGGGAGCTGGTGTGGCCAGAGTGTATCGAGTAAGTAGAAAGGGCTGGAAGTAGAGGAGCAGCTGTATAAGGGACAGGGTTGCAGGGCCTTTGAAGACACATCAGTCAAGGAATAGGAATTTTATTCTACAGATGCTAAAAAGCCCTGGAGTTTTAAAAGCAGAAGAGAGTCCTAGCACTCTGGGAGGCCGAGGCGGGTGGATTGCTTGAGCTCACCAGTTTGAGACCAGCCTGAGCAAAAGTGAGACCTCCTCTCTACTGAAAATAGAAAAACAGAAGCAAGAGGATCACTTGAGCCCGAGTTGGAGGTTGCTGTGAGCTATGACACCACAGCACTTTACCCAGGGCAACAGTTTGAGACTGTATCTCAAAAAAAAAAAAAAGGAGAAGAGAGATAAAATTGGGATTTTAAAAGACAGCTCTGTCCATTGTATGGATGCAGGGAGATTAGTTGGAGGACAATGACTGTCCCGACCCCTGAGACAAAGGCCATGGAAACAGAGGTACAAAGGGCTCAGATGCCAGACATATTTGAAAGTCAGAGCCAACGGGATTTGCTGTTAAACTAAATGTGGAGTATGAGAAAAAGAAAGAAGTCAAGGATGATTGCAATGTTTTGACCTGAGAAATGGGGTGAATTATAACATTTGCAGGTGTTTGGGAATCAAAGTTCATTTGCTAAGTTTCACGTGCCCTTTAGACCTTCAAAGACTGAACTGTATAGGCAGTCGGGAGTTCAGTGAAGGTTTGAGTGGGAGATATAGCTCTGTAGGCATTCTGGAAATATTCCAAACGGTGTGACTGGATGAGAAACTGGATGAGGGATGATGTGGAAGAGAAGTCTGAATACCGGGATGCTCCAATAGTTAGAGATCTGGAAGAGCAGGCACATCCCTCCAAGGACACTGAGAAGGGGTAGCCACATGATATGGGAGAAAAACCAAGAGAGTACAGTGTTTCCAGGGCCAAATGAAGACAGTGTTTCAACAATGGAGTAACAAACTATGCTAAGGGCTCCCAAGAAAGCAGATAAGAAAAGGATCGTGACATGGCTTAGTGGAATAGACAGTGACCTTGACAAAAGTGGTTCCAGGGAGCGGTAGGGAAGAGCTCCTGCTTGGAGTGGGTACAAGGAAAACTGAGTCCAGAAGTAGGAACAGAAAGTATAAACAAACATGAAAGGAGTTTTCCATAAAGGGAAATAGAGAAATGAGGAGATAACTGGAGCTGGACCTGGGATCAGAGCATAGATTTTTTAATATGAGAGAAATTACATATTCACATGTTGTATGTTGGTCAGAATAACCCAGTTGAAAACTAATAATGCAAGCAGCGGAGGCAGTTACAGAAACAAAGCCTAGAAATAGGTGCGTGTTCCATGAGGGAAGAGGTTGGCCTTAAATGAGAACATAGAACATCCATCCCGGCAGGTGGCTCAATTTGGTGGTGGTAATAAATGGAGCCTCTCTTTTGTTTCTTCTATTTTTTTTTTTTTCCAGTGAAACACAAAGCAAAATCATCAGCTGAGAGAGGAAGGAAAAGAGTAGGTTGTGGGTTTGAGGACAGAGGAGGTGTTAAGTAATCAGCAGCAGGATCCCTTATAGTGGTTTGAAAGGGTTTTGGGTTTTTGTGTCTTTCTTTTTGCTTATTGTTGGCTCAGCTTTTTTGAAAAAGAGAAATAAAATAATGTCTCACCCTCAATATTATTAACTATCTCAGGGTGTTTTCAAGAGCCAGGCTTCCACCGTTTGAATACTGGGTTTACCACCTCCCTGACTCCACATTCCTGAAACTTTTCCGTTTTCTGCATCGTGTGAAGTGATGCTTCTGAGGCCTCAGTCCCCTGGGAACACGAGCACACAATTGATTTCCATTGCTCTCCATCCTTTACGCGAGTGTTCAATGATGGCAAGAACTCTGGTAGAGGAATCGACAGACCAAGAGTGACTTAGTGGTGATGTGACTTTAGGGAATGCATTTAACTTTTCTGTGCTTTGCAGGCCTTAGTCCATAGAAACCTGATGTTCTAGTTAGTCTATACACGTCTATTCAAAGTAATTGAAGGATTTCTGTTGAGATTTTCGAAAGACCCAGAATATGGTAGGGACCCTCGTAGCAGGCCTTATACACTACTAAGCATCTGCTCACTCCAGGGACAGCCCACGAGGAAAAGGGAGAGTCTGCAGCGTGTCACTGCTGATCCCCAGACATGATATGATCTAAGACCTCCGTAATAAGGGGCTCTCTTTTCCTCCCTCCCATAGTCACGGGCATGATGAACTGCCCGAAGACTCTCCACCAGTTGGGAAGGAAAGTGTTGCTGCCTCTGACACATGAAGGGATAAATAAGAGCATGAACAAAAGCATCCACATCGTTGTCACAGTAGCAACATCACCAGAAAACAGCGTCAAGAAGAAAATAGTGTCTCTTGATCCATCTGAAGGAGGCCCTCCGCGTTATCTAAAGGACCGCTACAAGTTTCATCTGGAGAATTTGAGCCTGGACATCCTGGAAAGCAGGAAGGAAGATGAGGGATGGTACTTTATGACCCTGGAGAAAAACGATTCAGTTCAGCACTTTTGCCGGCAGCTGAAACTTTATGGTAATAACGGTGGCCTCTCCCGTCTACGGTGCAGAGCCGAGATGGTCCCTTGTCCAAGAATTTAGGCCTCTCTTAAAAGCAAATGTGTTCAGAATTGGAAGCAACTTGAAGATCACCTAGTTCGGGGTGCTTAAACTGTGCTTCGTGGAAAAGGTTTCAGAGTTTACAATGTTTCCTCCACATTGCACACTGGTGGTAGCTGGTCGGTAGGGGTAGTTACTCTTCCTACCTTTCCCAAAAGAAAGGAGCCCAGCTGCCTGTGAGCTGGAGGGCCTGTAGCCTCAAGAGTCTTGGTCCGCAAGTAAGATTTTATCTGAAAACAGATTTTTTTTTTCTGATTTTAAAAAGTTTGAATGTCACTGATCAAACCTAACCTTTCCCATAGATAAAGATACCGAAATTCAGAAAGCAGTGGTTTGCACACGTCTCTCCACATTTGTGTAGGTGGTTCACTGCACTGGGGCTTCTGGGTAAAGAGAGCTGAACTTCTGCCCACATGCCGCTCACCAAGCCCTGTGACCCGCCAGAGGACCACATTTATCTGGTGGTAAAAGAACTCTTTTTCTCATTTAAACAAAGGCTGTGGTTATAAAGTCACTTAGTTACAGAACTTCAACTAGGAACCAGGTCCATCTGGACCAAAGGCCAGAGCTTTTTGGGGCCTTTTTAACTGCCAGTCCCTCTCAAATGAGTGTGTGTCTCTTAAGCCCCGAGGCTCCCCTGAAGCCTCAGGAATCCCAATAGCCACACAGGGCTTTCCTTCTTCTTCAGAATGACTTCCTTACACACATATCTGAGGATGCAACAGGAATTCCTACCTGCCCAGCATTTCTTGGAAGTCCTCAGTTATCTAGAGGAGACACACCAAGCAGATCCTCTCCATCTCAGCAACATTCAAACAGTACATGCGGAATTCCCACAGCCTTGATAGGATCCTGGGATCCCCATCACTCCAGCAGAGTCTCTGGGGCAGGCCTGCCATGCACACACAGGCTGCATGTGAAGCAGTTGTTAAAACAGTGCGGGTGTCACACGTTCAACACTGTTCACTCTTCTTATAACTTCACTGCCCCTGTCACATCCCATGATCCAATTCCTACTTTGGAATTGTGGTCTCTGCAACCCTAGCATTCTTCTCAACTTGAAGAAAGCAGCTGGATTTTGGAGTCAGACAGACCTAGGTTCAGATCTCAATTTAGCCACTTAGAAGCTTTGTGACATCATACAAGATATTCCACTTCTCTGGAACTCCATTTCCTCATCTATAAAATAGGAATCATGGAAACTAGAATTATAATTATTGAAAAGTAAAGAAGGTGATGAAGATGAAACTCCATCACTTGCTTGTTCTATAGCAATTGCTAAATTAACAAGACTGTCCTTTTATCTCGCCTGGTTCAAGGCATCAGAGTGGGATAGATTGATGAGGCCTGTGCCTGTAATCGAGGACCCAGCCCTATCTCAGACACAAAAAACCACTGCTACACACACCCCAACACACACTATAGATGAAATCACATCATCATTCTTTTAGTTCTAGGACGTCATAATTTAAGCCAATTAAAATCCATAGGGGTCAACTGACAGCAAACTCCACTGAAGTGAATGAGGGCAAGTGAAACTCTAGCAGTTTAGTCACCTTCAGTAGAAGGGGACTAAAACAAAAATTTATCTTCTCTATTTTATCCCAAGGTGGTCTTAGAAAGGATCTAGTGGGAAGTGAGGGATGGAAGTGAGGGATGGAGTGGGAAGTGAGGGATGGCCCAACAGGTCACCACTAGAAATAAATCCCACTGAAGACCCCTGGGAAGGGGTGCCATTAGTCTGTGCTAGGTTCTAACAAAAAGGTCAAGTGAGAATTCCCAGAGGTTCATTTCAATGATGGCTCCCTTCCTCCCCCTCCTGACAGAACAGGTCTCAACTCCAGAAATTAAAGTGTTAAACAAGACCCAGGAGAATGAGACCTGCACCTTGATGTTGGCCTGCATGGTGGAGAAGGGGGACAATGTGGTTTACAGCTGGAGTGAGAAGGCAGACAGCCAGCCTCTGAGCTCAGTCAACAGCTCCCACCTGCTCTCTGTCACCCTCAGCCCCCAGCAAGCTGACAACACCTACATCTGCACTGTGAGCAACCCCATCAGCAACCACTCCAAGGCCATAACCCCCTGGCCCCGATGCCACACAGAACCCTCGGGTGAGTACGCTAGTGTGACTAGGGTGCCACCCTAAAAAGTACGGGCTCGGCTTCCATGTGAGCCAATTGCTCTGCTTCCCTAGCCATGGCGAGTTTGTGTTCAGTGAGTGAAAATTATTGTGTGCGTTCAGTGAGTGCACCCTCACATTGGCCAGGTCAGCACTGCCATGGACAGTTCACAGAGGAGACCGATGGGAAATGACGAAGCTAGACCAAGAAGCCAGCTGTCCCAGGCATTGTCCTTCCTCTCTGCCTCCTGCCTTGTCTCCAACCTACAAGGTTGGCTGGGTGAGTGGAAGTGACAGGTCCGGACTCTCAAGTTAATGTTCCACTAATGGTGGGACAATTCTATACCATCAGTAAGTATTTATTGATCACCTACTCTGTAGGAAACTGGGAGTAAATATGACGTGTGATCTCTGTTCTCTAACAACCAATGCTTTGTAAAGATAAGACAGGAAACATTTGCTCAATCATGAAACACGGGACATAATGAAGGCCCTAAGTTTATGGAAGGGACTGTGAATCCCACAGCAGGTCAGAGGGCCAGGGGAGCCAGAGAGAGGTGGAACTAAGACCTGGACTCAGGAGCTGAAGAATAATGATAAATTGAGTACCACCTTATTACTGGCAAAGCACTTCCAACCGTCATTCTCACCACCATGATGCAGATGAGGACACTGAAATTCATAGCACTTTAGTAGCTCCTCAAGTTTAAATGGAGTTAGCACCTAAACAGTCTTCTGAGTCTTCTTTTTCTAGAAAGAAGAGCATCTTTATTCTATTACCAAAGAGGGAACTGCTTAAGTACACCCATCTATGGTGTACAGGATAGAACACTGGCCCTTTTCACCAGCTGATCTTGTGCCCCTGACTCACGTTCAGGAACAGAAGGACCAGGGCCCTGCAAGGCATTATTTATGCCCTGACATTTTCCTGTCTGCACCCACTGGGGAGAAACAGGAGTCATTCTGAGGAGACTCCTTCCCACAGTAGCTGTGGTGTCCATGTGGAGGGCTTTCCCACCTGACTACAGGTAAGACACCAGGGGAATCCAGCCAAGTTATGCCCGCCCACGTAGCACCTCCTGTCACAGAATCTCCCCTGGAGTCTTCCAGATGGACTTCTGAGAAAATCTCACTTGGCCCTCAGGCTGCACCTGGGATTTCTTCAGTGATCCTAACCCACTGTGTTGGGTTAACCCACTTGTGCCTCTCCAAGCCGTTTTATAGCAGGAGTCACCCACCTGTCCTCTTACTGAATGTGTGAGTTGCTTGCCCACGTTGCTTCCAAACCACATTCAGAGGTCATCCTCCCATCTCAGACCTCTGTCCCCACCCGCGATCATTCAGAAGGTGTTGGCAGAACCAGGAAAGCAGTGTTTCATTTCACTGTGGGGGCTTTACAGAATGTGGCTCCGAAAGTCCTGTTCCAACACTGCCATAAATAAGTCATTCAACCCTCCAAGACTTACTTAGACCCTTCATATGTAAATAATAACAATAGGAAAGTCTTAATTGTTTACCCTGTGCCCTTTAAGTGGCATCTCATTTAAACCTCACAGCAACCAGATGATAATGATGGTGTTAGTATCCTCACTTTATAGATGAGGAAACAAAGCTATAAAAAGATTAAGTAAGGTTGCACACAGAGCAAGTGATGGAGCTGGGCCATCTGGTCCTTGGGAGCCTCCTAAGTATTAGCGCAAGAAATAATGTACTTAAAGTACCTTATAAACCATAATAAAAATGTGCTTTTATTATGTGAACTATATAACTACTACTTTTTTTTTTTTTAGAGATAGAGTCTCACTTAGTTACCCTCGGTAGAGTGCCGTAGCGTCACAGGTCACAGCAACCTCTAGCTCTTGGGCTTAGCCGATTCTCTTGCCTCAGCCTCCCGAGTAGCTGGGACTACAGGCACCCACCACAACACGCGGTTATTTTTTTGTTGCAGTTTGGCCAGGGCCGGGTTTGAACCCACCACCCTCAATATATGAGGTCGGCGCCCTACCCCCTGAGCCACAGGCGCCACCCCAACTACTACTATTTTTTACATAAATAAGGAAGCAGTGGCCCATACCTTAGCACAGTACTCTCCGGTTAAAGCTGCCCTAGTAGAGTAAAGATAGGGCACCAAATGTTTTACCCTGGCCTATCCCCAAAAGGGGTAGACTCTCTTCATGCTCCTCAACATGGTTTAACAAAAATTTCATAGTACGTACCAAAGTCTCAATAGGCCACAAATCTTATGCTAGAAGCCCTTGGCTCAGGACGTTCTAGGGAACATTTGAAGATGGTTTTCCCCATCTAAGCCACAATGAATATCAAGTATACGCCAGTAAGAACCAGATTTACCGAGTTCAAAGCAGGTTCCTATGAGGTGTGGAGGGAAAAGAAGCCACAGGAACATGGTGCCAGGGGAAGCACCCTGTAGGGGTCTCAGCTGAGTCATAAAAAGAACCTCCCAACAGGAGATGGCCCTGTCCCTCTCTTGGGTCTCTGTTTTATCATCTGTGAAATGAAAAGGATGAACAAGTGATGTCCCTGCCAGAGTTGATAGTCCACGCCTCAGTTTACGCATATAGCAAGAAGAACTGCCAAGGTGTGTTGGTTTGCTAAGGCTATTATAGCAAAGTGCCACAGACTACTGTGGCTTAAACAATAGGAAGATATTGTCTCACAGCTCTGGAAACCAGAAGTCTCAAATCAAGTGTCAGTAGGACTGGTGTTTTTCTGAGGGCTGGGAGGAAAGGGTCTGTTGCAGGCCTCTCTTCCTGGCTTATAGATGGCTGTCTTCTTCTCACTTCTCTTCACATCACCTTCCCTCCAGGCGAATTTCTGTGTCCAAATTTCATCTTCTCATAAGAACACCAGTCATGGCTCAGCACCCGTAGCTCCGTGGTTAGGGCACCAGCCACATACACTGAGGCTGGCGGGTTTGAACCCAGCATGGGGTCTTCTAAATAACAATGACAACTGCAACAAAAAAATAGCTGGGCGTTGCTGCAGGTGCCTGCAGTCCCTGCTACTTGGGAGGCTGAGGCAAGAGAATTGCTTAAGCACAAGAGTTTGAGGTTGCTGTGAGCTGAGACGTCACGGCACTCTACAAGGGTGACATAGTGAGACTCTGTCTCAAAAAAAAAAAAAAAATCACACCAGTCATACAGGATTAGGGCCTGCCTATGCCAGGGCTGCCATTACCCAGGTACCACAGCCCAGGGGGCTTAAAGAACAGGAGTTTGTTTTCTCACAGTCCCAGAAGCTAGAGGTCCATGATTCGACGTCAGCAGGTCTAGTCTCTTCTGCGGCCTCCCCTCAGCTTGCCCGTGTCCACCTTCCTGTGTCCTCGCTTGGTCTTCCCTTTGTGTGCTGGAATCCCTGGTGTCTCCTTGTGGGTCCAAGTGTCCTCTTCTTATAAGGACACCAGTCAGATTAGAGTAGAGCCTCCCTGACTGACCTCATGTTAACTTAAACATCGCTTTAAAGATCCCATCTTCAAATGCAGTAACATCTGACGTAATGGGGTCGGAGCTTCAACATATGAATTTTGTGGTGACACGATTCAGCCCATAACACCACCATGATGACTTCCTTTTAACTCAATTATCTATTTTAAGAACTTATCTCCAAATAAGATCACATTCTAAGGACATTGACATATAAATTGGGGGGAACACAATTCGACCTGTAACCAAGTAGAGATTCTCCCCACACCTCCCACCATCGGCAGGGATGGGGGGACCACTGTGCCAGATTATGCCCCTAGTTTGCAGCACACGCTTCTCAGTATATCAGGTCACCTAAATACCGAAAACAGAGTTTTTATTGGTACATTAATTTCATTTTACAAATGAATACCACTAATTCTTAAAATACTGCAGTAGTTTGACAAAACATTTGCTGAAGCCCTACTGTATCCCAACACTGTGCTAGGTGCTGCATAGGCAAAGATAAAAAGGACATGATCCTTGTCCTTAAGAAGATAGTTCTATAAGTGAATAATTATCCTACATTACATGGCATGACAGGTGCAAGGTAACAAAGAGAAGGGAATGATGAACACCATCTCAGGGACCAGAGAGAGCATCACAGCGGATGTGAAAGAAGCTGTGATTTTAAAATAAATGGAAATTATCCAAGCTGATGACAGACATTCCAGGCACAGAGAAAAGCAGATACAGCTGAGTCTTATTCTATATTGTCTTGTAGGTGATAGGAACTAATAAAGAGTTTTAGGTAGAAGAGGGGCACCATCAGTTTTGCCTTTAAAAGAGAAAATTCAGTGGGGTAGAGATAGCCTGGGGCAGGGTAGAGGCAAAAGAAAAAGAACCTAGTTATGGAGGGACATTCTTGCAGCAATCTGTCCAGACATGATGAAGCCTGAGCCAAAACAGGAACTGTTAGTTAACAAAGACATTCTTCTTAGGATAGGCAAAGGGAAATCCCAGCCTTGGGGTGAAATGGTGGAATAGAAATAGTAATAGGGATAGAAATTACTTCACCATCAATTATCAGCACTGTGATTTTAAGACATTTTAATTTTTATTAATGAAAAACTCTAAGTGGTTAATTCTGTGATGAGACCAAATGCCATGTGATGTCAACACTATCTCTTGAAAGGACTTGAGTAACTGAAACGAACCAGGCAAAAACATACTGAATTTGTTCCTTGAAATCATTTTCTTTATGTGGCATTTGTCCAGGCTCTTGGTCATATATTCATACTTGTTTCAATTGCCATTTCAGTGTTTTACAGTAAGAAACAAAATGTCTATTATAATGAAGCATCTATATTGCAAAGTCCAAGTCCTAGGGTGCTACAAAATACTCCGGCTAGGTCACGTGAGGCATGTTGATGTGGGTCAACCCTGGACAGTGTGTGACTTGCGGCCTTATTTGATGACTGTATTCTGAAATAGCTATGTCTATGCTAGAATGATTAATACCTAACCTTAAATAATTTAACTAAAAGGGAATGCCCCTGGATGTTCATCTTGAAAAGGAGATCTTTTTCAAAAGATTAGCAAAAAGCTGGCTCAGCATGTCTGAGTTTGCTCAGTGGAAGAAAAGGCTGACACCTGCAGAGAGCTCCAGTGACTCTCCCTTTCTAACAAGACTACTCCCTCAAACAGGGAGCTCCCACTATTACAGTGTCACCTGGGTCTTCCCAATCCAGTGAACCTGACAACAGTGGTGGCAGCACGAAAGCTGGGCACATCTCACAGGCCAAAGCCTTGTCACATGTTCACACCCGCTACAAGGGAAGCTGAGAGATGTAGACTTCAGCCGGGAAGGGGTGAGGGACTTTTCTGGCAACCGTGAGCTCTGTAAACATTTTTTACCTGGATGGTCCCAGACCTTACATTAGGGTATGGTTCCTAAGCATCCTCTCCCAACCCCCAATTCTGAGTGGAAACTGCCACCAACAAGAAGGTGTCTCTTAAAGATGGTTGTCTTCTTCAAGGAGATGAGCACCACGCTGGCAGCCTTACTGACAGAACCACATGAAAGGCAGGAAAGAGATCCGGCATTCTCAGACCGTTACGTTAACATTTCAGCAGCTCCTGAGTGAGCTACATTTGTTTCTCAGGTTCTTTTTTTTGTTTTCTTCTTTATCTTCCCCCCACACACACCCAGAAAAATAGTAAGATTTGAGGACTAGCAGAGAGAGAGAGGCTTTTGTGTTTCTGTGGCAACAGCTTTTCAGAGGTTAAAAAAAAAAAAAAAAAAAAAAAGGCCCTCTGGCTTTTTCCTTGGAGGCGTGCCCCATGCCCACATGCCAAGTTGTCACATTTAAACCACAGCCAGTGGAGGGGAGAACCACAGGGTGGAGACTCTGCAAAGCACCCATCCTAAATAGCACGGGAGTTCTTAACCAGCCTGCTCAGCTGCCTCTAAGAGACTCTGGGGAGAAAAAGTCCCAAAGCTCTGCTTCCAGAATGTTCAGGTAACATTTCTTTGTGAATAAAAAAGAAAAGGCCTTATGGACCCCAGGATACCCTTTGTCTGATTTCTGAGCATGACCATCCCAACAGGCCTCACTACATGACTGAGAAAAAAGATGGAGAGCTGGAGTTTCTGCCACAGGAAATGGTGGTTTGAAAGGGGAGCACAGGTGATATATTGAGGGCACAGAACACACACTTGTCTTCTCCTTCCTTTCTAAAGCAAAAGCCAAGTAGGTCATTGCTGCTTCCCCTGCCTCCTGCCTTGAGCCATTCAGAAGGTAGCCTTTGATTCCTTTGAGGCTTTCGTATATGTATCACTCTGTCAATTTTTCACAAAAGGGTACATGCCAGACTTCTCCCAGATCTGTTCTATGGACTCTAATTGAATGTGATTTAGTTCATCAGGTTCATATTGAACATCCTCCTGCTCTGTGTTATATCAGCTGGAGAAGGGGATACAAAAAAAAGAATAAGGTACAGGGCCTAACTGCATAAAATTTACAATCTAGGTGGGATTCTAGGCCTACTAGGAAAATACAGTATGAAACAAACTATTTCTAGAATTGCTCTCTGGAAGGAAACAGTATTTGTTTAGGATAGTACCTTAATAAATGCTGAAAGTCAGAAGGTGAGAGCCCCAGAGAACCTAAGTGTGAGTTGGGGAAAGATGTTGTTTATGCAGATATAGGAAGAGAAAGAGAGGGTATGAGCCTGTCAGGTGGGGAAAGTGGCCTGGTTCATTGTGGAATCTGCTCCCTGCAACCTTCAATCTTAAGTAGAGGATTTAAAATTCTTGGTGTAGGGATTTTTTTGTCTTTGATGTTTTATTTTTGTTTGTTTGTGGAAACGAATGGAGGAAATGAACCTTGCTCCCAAGACAACACAGAGCAGAGCAAGTGGAACACAGGCTCAAAAATGTAGAGCACCAGGAGGAAATTCTTCCCAGATACTACAGAAATTGTGGGGAACCTGACCCCAACTAGCTTTAGCAATAGCATTTTGTCCATATCTATCTAAATTCCTAAGGGCATAGAGTCCCTGATGTTTGGTTTTCATATAAATACCAGAATTAGAGAATAGCAACAAATGGATGAACACTAATGTAAAAACAGCTGGGCCTGCCATATAGGTGGGAAACTAATCGGAGAGAACAGAATGGGGCTGAAGCATCTCTGGACATCAGTGAAGAGATTCCTTTGTACTTGAGATCAAACCCATCTTATTGTCCTTCCAATCAATCAACCAGAATTTACTGAGGCCCTATTATTTGCCAAGTGGTAAGAGAGCTGTAGGAGAGGCTGGTCACCCCCAAGGTCTCCATCCTTCCAATCGCCCCATGCTCCCTAACACTCCTCAGTCCCCAGAGCCACCAAGGAGGGTCACACCCCCAGTAGGTCACCTGATTTGCCAGATTTTAATGACCCATTTGCACAAAAAAGGGCATGGCAGGCTCAGAGGGCACACTGGGGGACAATGCTGATTGCTTGATTTTTCAATACCTAATTTGCATTGACATGGACCAATCAATTTCTCAGCACCCCTTTTTGTGTGTGCACCAAAAGCCTAGAATGGCAATGGTTACTCAACCAGTTGGGTGCTGATGCCATTTTGAACTCCCCACAGAGAAACCTGAGTAAAGTCATCACTTGAACCCATCTCTGCACTTGGAGCTTTGTCTTCTCACAGTCCCACTTTTCACTATAATCCAGTATTTATTTGGGGTACTGAGGCTAGTAGAAGTAGCTGACATTTATTCAGTAATGAGGATTCCAGGTGTCGCTGTGCACTCTCCCTACGTTACTGCATTGGTTCTTCGGAACCACTCTATGGACTTCCTGCTATGCTCATTTTACAGATGAGGAACCTGAAGCCACAGAGTGTATGAGTAGCCTATCTGAAATCACAGCCAGAATCCAGTGGTAGACTCAGAATTTGAATCCATCTGTCTACCCCCAAATGCCATAGAGATCATCAAAATGATCTCTATGGAAAAGATAATGTTGCCAAAACTCAGGTTCTAAGACCCATGACATAAACACAGTGCTGAATCAGTCCAAATGAGACAGAAGAATAAGAAGTGAGGTCAGGAAAGGTGACACAGAGGAAGTAAGATTGTGCTGGCATTAAGGCTGGGATGGTATGGTAGACAGCTGAAGGTGCTGCAAAAGGAGAGTGTGGAGCAGGGCCTGGTGCAGGACTGGGCATGTGTGGGGTGGAGGCTGGGGAAGGATGGGTTAGCTGCTCAAAAGGCTTTAGACTCAAGTCCCCCAGGCATCACGGCCTGCCACATTGCCTTCTTCATCTCAAACAGCTTTGCCACCCACTTTTTCTGTGACTCCAGATACCCCTGAGTCTCAGTTTTCTCAACATAAAATTAATAGATAGGGTAAAATAAGTACTATACTATAGTTTCTTTGAGGTTAAAAAAAGTCTGTGGCTCATATTGTATCTAAAGACTAGGAGAAAAATTAAAAGTCATGAAATATCTTTCAGCACTATGGTCAAATTGTCTCTCACATCTAATTGGGCTGGCAGAAGCTGGTCATTTATGTCATGTGACAAAAGTAGCAGATTGCTTTCTTCCTCCTAAGCCTCTGGAAAAGGTAGAAAGGGGCTGGCATTGTGGTGCCCTTGGAGCCTGAGGGATGTGCCCCAGTCATTGTTAATTCATACAGGCCAGTGAGCAGCAGAGCTGTTGGCGTCAGGCACAGGGAAGAAAAGAAAGGCAGACATGGCACTACTGATGCACTTTTGTAATCTGTTATTTTCCAGTTGTACAGGCATTACCTTGTTTGTTAGTTTAACGTTTTTAAAGCTCAAATAAAATTTGGGAGAAATATTGTCTATTAAAAGTATGTAAATGTAAATAGTTGGGTGGGTATTCTCAAATGAACAACAACTTCTATTGTTTTAGAAGTTCCCAAAATACGTATGGTAGAAGAAAGAGGAAATAGTCTCAAAATAGAAAGAGCTGCTATAATAATTTGTTGCATCAATTTCATAGGCTGATGAAGCACAAAGGCTGCTGACTACAGCTCAGGAAGTTTCTCCAGGGGTCTCTGGTGTTGCAGCCTCTCATATACCCTGAGCCCTTCAGAGTTGTCAGAGTGGAATGGTCACACGGTACCTCCAGCCTCAGCAATGATTCCGAATTTTATGCTTTATACACATTCAGGAGTCTTTTCAGAAGTCTCTACTTATCCCCTAACTCTTCAATTAGATATGACTGTTGACGTTGGTATCTGGCAGAGTTAAAACATGTTTTAATTTTGACTGAGACTGGGTTTGAACCTGAAACCTCCAGCGTATGGGGCCAGTGTCCTACTCCATGAGCCACAGGCACCACCTTTTATTTATTTATTTATTTATTTTTTTGAGACAGAGTCTCACTATGTCACCTTCAGTGGAGTGCCACGGCATCACAGCTCACAGCAACCTCAGACTCTTGGGCTTAAGTGATTCTCTTGCCTTAGCCTCCCAAGTAGCTGGGACTACAGGTGCCTGACACAACACCCGGTTATTTTCTGTTGTCCTTGTTGCAGTTGTCATTTTTGTTTCACTGGCCCAGGCTGGGTTTGAATCCTCCAGCCTCAGTGCATGTGTCTGGCACCATAACCACTGTGCTGCGGCCCCAAGCCAGAATCTCAGTTCTTTAGGTTAGTACCCACTGTTCATTACCCTGGCATAACTTTTCCCTAGCCCTTAAGTTTCTCTGGCTCCCCAAGAAGTCTGTCTTTAGTATTCAGCCACATTTCTACCCCTAGACCAAGCTCTAGTTCTTGAGAGTCTTCATGTCTGCTTCCTTATGCATAAAATTGTAATAATGAGTATATGTACCTTGGAGACTTGTTGTGAGGATTAAATATATTACCACACATGATGCACTGAAAAAATGTTTGACCCATTGTAAGTGGTCAATAGTTGTCTGTTATTATCTTACTGAGCTAAGTGTTTTATTTACTGAGGCAGAAGGTCTCATTCACTGTTTTCCAAAGGGCTGCTCCTGGTTCTGAAGGATTTGGTAGAGAAGGAAAAGGAGAGGCAATAGAAGCTGTCTCTCTGATTTTTAGCCCAGGTGATTGGTACTCCAGGGCTACATTTAAGCATGAGGATGATTCAGACAAAAACTAAATGCCTTTCTTTCAGTTCAGGTCTGGTGGGTTCAACACAGCTATTTGACTGGAAGGACAATAATAGCACTATTAGGTCTAATTTTAAAAAAGAAAAGTACCTCTTTCTTCCTGTCAGTGTCTCATGAGAACAGCGTGGTTGTCCAGGGATAGCTCAGGGAGCCATCATGTTCTGTTCACCCAGAATAGATACAGGACACATTAGAAATTCTAAAATAGAGAAACTGGGCAGAGAGATTGACTTAGGAGAGATGAAGATAAGTTTAAGTAGTTGAGGTAAAAATAAAGCATTTGGATAGAAAAATCTTTATGGAAATCAAGCAAACAGATATGGAAATCTTCAGTGGTCTAAAGCTGATCTCTAGAACCGTGAAAGTAAATCTCCCTCAGGAAAGGATGTAGAAATAGAACTTAAGGCTCAGTTGTCCTACTTCAATGTGGGATGTTTTTAAACTTGCAACACTTTTGAGATTGTCTTTTGACCTTTTTTTTTCAGGACCAATATCATGGGGACTATATGTTGGGCTGTTCTTAGGAGGTGTCATTGGTGTTGTCATGATTCTCGAAGTGGTACTACTGCTGTTGAGAAGAGGAGGTAGGTGTCTGATAATAAGGAGAATCTTGTTGGGCTCTCTGTGCTAAGCAGGTGCCTCTCCCCATGAGCACAGACTCGTTCTCAATACTTTGGCTTTCTGCATCAGCCCACCTTTGCACAAAACACTAAATAAATGTATCCCGGGACCTTGCTCAATTCAGTGTAATTCAACATGCCTTGATCCCTTCTACTAGGCTCTGGGAATAAATAGAGAGACGAGCCAAAGGTGTCTAACATGGGAGACATTATTCAGATCAGTCTAGTTCCACGTGTTTAGTACAGCAGTAGGGGTATGCCTGAGGGATGCCTGAGGGTCCAGACAAGGGGCGCAACAGTATTCACTGTTCAGGGGGCTAAAATCAGAGGATTTGGGGATCTCATTCAGAAGTCAGTCAGGGAAGAGTGTAACCAATAAGGTCCAATTATTCCCCTGAAGTTTGGGCTTCTCCTCCAAAATGTCACCTGATTCACTATCTCAGGGCAATGTGCTCCCCTTAGCCACACTGACCCCCGCCAGCCCACACTGGAGTCAGAATAAGACCACGACAGGTGCCCTGGCTGCCCTTCTCATGGTGAGGACAGAACCTCATCCTCATGCCACCAAGCTCATGACTGATCTCATTGGTCACTGTCATTGGCATCAAATCTTCTTAGAAAGCCCTTACCTCAGCACTCTGGTGTTGGTTTTGCTTATAGAAGATGTATCATAGCACAGCTGCCTACTTTTGCCTCATTTTCTCCATCTAAATCATCTGAGGAGGAAGCCACTGGCTAATTCAGATACAAATTGTATTGAGAGTCTAAGGGGATAGAGGTGGGTCTGTCATATTTGGCTTGTACTATAAGGAAATGGTGAGATGCCAGGGTTGAGGACACTAAGCTAAATTTACCCACTCAATCCAGCCAGCAAGGTGCTGGGGTCCCACCCCACGTTCTTGCCTCAGCTGCACGCTGTTGATAGCGTGGTTGTACAGTGAAAGGAATGGTGGTCCACCCCACCACAGTTTCCTGCCTCCTTCCCCGGAACATGTACTCATCCTCATCTCCAGTCACCATTTGTTCACTGCAAACCAATAACACACAAAACTCTGCCTCAAACCTGTGTTCAAATGTCTATTTAGTTGCTATACCCTCCACAGAATTTTGGGGAGAGAGTCTGTTGGCAGCTTCTGATGGTAACACCTCCAGAACGTGGCCTGACTCTGAAGGTTTTTACAATGACTCTCTGGCAAGTTCATGTCCAAAAGAAGACACCAGTTAAGTACATGTGTTGGCATCAGACAAACTTACAGTCAAATGCACACTTTGCCCCAGGCAAGCTATGTGATCAAGCAAACGGTATAACCTCTCACCTGCAAAATGAGGGTAATGTTATGTATTTCTTGTAGGAGTTGCTAGGTCAATACATGGAAAGCAGTGCACACAGTGGCTTCCATGGATGGATGGAAGATAGACACACATATGTGTGCATACATGCATAGGCAGATAAATCTCTTGCTGTAGATGAGTTAAAACATCAGTGTTTAAGTCCTATGGTCAACAGAGGGCTGCACCAGAAACATCTGGAAACGGTACCTAGAATAGGCTCAAGGTACTTGAAGTTATAAGTTAACTTCGCTTCAAGTAAGAGCTGGGGAGGACATTAAACATTCTACACCCTCACTTTACAGAGATGGGAAGAAAGAGATGCACTAAGGTGACCTAATTCCACACAGCTAAACATGACAAGAATGTAGATGCCCTAATTCTAAGGCCAAGACCATTTTTATTAGCCCCTAAGAATTTACTGCCTTTTAAGCCAAGTTGAGCATGCTCCTAAAAATCTGTTTTTATACTGGGGAAAAAAATGTGAGACTAAATTATCTTGATCCAGTGATCTTTTTGAGCAGTAACAATCCCAATTATTTCCTTCTTTCTGACCATTTAGGACTGTTCCCCCAATCCTAAATTTCAGCCTGGGCTGCCCTGCAAGACTGGAAGTCCTAGAGGATGGAAGTCTGTTCTCTGTAGGACCTAGGAGAGTGCTGGGCAGGCATGTCCAAACTTGCCAACACTCAAGGATTTGAACCAAAAGGATATATTTCACAGAACTACCTTGCATCCCCTCTGCTGCCTCTAACTCCTTATCATCCTCAAGTCCACCCCTCCATTTTACACACACACACGTACGCACACCCACCCAGATTCGTCAGTCAGGATCAACCCTGACCAAAAAAGTGAACTTAGAGCCACCAGAAACACCGTGCCCATAACTCACATGAGGCTTTCCTTGAATCCTTTGAACTTCTTCAGCGTCTGCCCATCATTCCCTCCCGGAGGCTCACACTCTCGTGCAGCTCATTCCACCATGCTCACCACATACGTGATGACAAAAATGTGCCCCTCCTAAGTGCTGTTTCCTCAGAGATGTGATCCCACTTTTTTAAGAGGACGAATTTATTGGTGTTAAAATAAGCTTACCCTAAAGACTGTTATTTCCTGTGAGCCAAGCCTTCCCTGCCTCTGCTGGACTTGGCGACAATCTCCTAGTAAGGTTCAAGCTTCAGTTTGTCACCTTCCCACCGTCCTCGCTGCTGCAGGATGTACACAAAAGATTCATGCAACACTAGAAATAACACTAGCATGGAAAACGTCCTCAACTCATTTGAAGTGAAAAGGCCACATTACAGAGACATATATAGAATGACCGCATTTGTGTAAGAAAAAAAGAAAAATCTATGTAAGAACATTAAGTACCCAGAACTGCACTGTTCAACATAACAGTCTCTAGCACATGTGTCTTTTTAAATTCAAGTTAAATTGCATTAAATAAAATTTTAAATTCAGTCCCTCAATTGCCTTAGTCACAGTTCAAGTACACAGCAGCCACCTGTGGCTGTGTCTAGGTGTGGCTAGGCTATAGCATCTCATCCTTGCAGAAGGTTCTGCACAGAGCTGCTCTATAAGGACAGAAGTGTATCTCAAAACCTTAAAGCAGTTACTTCTGGGAATGAAGTTGGGTTGGTTAATGGAGGAGGAGGACTTGTATTTTTCTACTTTTATGCATTTCTACACAATTTTAATTTTTATAATGAGAATAAACTACTATAATTTACATTTTTTTTAAAAACTGGCTAAAAGTTAGAATGTTCTATACCTTATTCATTTCCAGACACGCTAGGCCCCAAGTAAAATTTCAAAATGGTGAGCAACAGAATGATATTGTTTATTTCCATATTTCTTTTCCAAATATTCCCAGGTGCATCATCCCTCCTCCACACTTCCATTGTACCCTTCTCCACACACACACCAAGTCCTCCAGAAATAGGGAGGTGAGAAAGCTGTGAGTAACGCAACATGCTAGCAGGGAAAACACAAAAGAGGTATAAATAATCAGCCCTACCCTCAGGGAACTTGGAATCCTGTTAAGAAGCCAGAAACACACAGCAAGCAAGAGAGATGAACATACCTGAACAGCACACCGACAGGAGGAGCACCTGAAACGCACTGGGCATTTGCTATGTGCCAGGTGCTGCTCTAAACACTTTACAGGTGGTATCTCATTTAATTGTCACAACAGTGCTGTGAGGTGAGGATTTCAAATCCCGTTTCAAAGATAGGGAATGAGGCAGTAACTAACCCCAGACCGCATGGCAGATGTGCAGGGGGTGGGACTCAGTACTTTCTTTCTACAATGTTCTTAGGGAAGGTGAGCATACAAATCTGAGTGGGAGTTCATGCTGGGCACTGAAGGGAGATAACCACTATGGTTTCTTTTCCCCAGGTAAAACGGACCATTACCAGCCAACAAAAGAAGCAAAAAGCCTTACTATTTATGCTCAAGTCCAGAAATCAGGTGTAAGTTCTTTATGTTCTTTGGATGAACCAGTCATGCTTCCCATAGGATTCCTGGTCAGTCCACATTGCATGTCTGACATTCATGAGTTCCAGAGAGGAGGAAAGTAGGGAAGCAGAAATCAAAAATGAAAGCTCTCATGAAGATCACAAAACTTCAGCGTCATATGGGACTGTTTATTATTCAAAACAATGGGAAACACTGAGGTAATCTTCTGGTAATCTGTTTCTTCATAGCAAGAAATTGAGGAAGCTGGAAACATGTGACATAGAACTCCTTTCAGCTCTGGCGTTCTAGGAGTCAATATTACCAAACTCTTTTCTAAGGAAAAGGGGTCAGGCTTGAGGAGAGAGGGGAAGGTTTGGAAAAGCTATTGTGTGATATGCTGGACTGATCCAAGTTTAGTTAGGCATTTGCAAAACCCAAAAGAGTCAAGGAAGGAAGGATCTTGAAAATTCTGGATGTAGTGTGGTTGAAGAGATGGAAGGTGATTTGTAAACTGGAGATGGAGGAAAGTAAGACTGTAATAGAGTGATCGTTGGACTAAGAAGAGAGGGATGGCAAAACTAGGGTCATGGTGAAATTGAGGAGCAGGTGCCAGAAGGGAGAGGGAGGCTAAAAGGATTGTAGTTAGTTATGAAGATTGAGTAGTTTTTCAGTCATGAAGGCAATTCTGGATGATCAGAACCTGGCCATTGGCCGTTTGGGGAACGAGGGGAGGCAAATTCTGGAGTAAAGGATCAGAAAATTGCATCAAATGACTATAAATGCATTTCTGAGAGGCAGAAGAGGGACTCTAGAACAAAGCTCTTAGTTCTTCTGGCCCCCTAGTGGCCTGTGGACTTTATTACACAACCCACCCTCATCCCCTCTCTCAGCCAAACTCCATTTAAATAGATGAAAGTGCCAAGAATAACACCCACCCCATCTACAAATTTAGTAACACACTTCATCTTTACCATGTTGTCTTCCCTAACTTCTTCACCCCATGCCGCGAGCATCTCCCTGTTTTTCCATGAAGCATGACATGCACACAGAAAAAGTGCACAACACATAATGTCAGCTCAGTGAATTACTCTTAAGTGCAATCTTAATATCAAGTAGACCAAGTCTTCCCAATTTGTTTTTATTTAAGAATTTTTGTCTGTTCTTATTATCCCCTTGTATTTTCATGTGTGTTTTGGAATCAACTTCTCAAGTTCCACCAAAAAAAAAAAATCCTATTAGAGTCGCTTTGGATCTATAGATCTATTTGAGGAGAAATTACATATTTCAGTTTTTAGTCTTCTAATACTAGAAAACTACCACCCAGATCAAGGAACAGAACATGGCCAGTACCTTCTGGAGACCTCTTGTGCCACTTCTCAATCACTGATCCTTCTCTCTTTCCCAAAGATAACCACTATCCTGACTTCTAGAAATATAGTTTAATTTTTCCCCTTTCTTTAACTTTATATAAAAATGGAATTCTTTATTATTTTTCCTATTGTGCCTGGTTTCTGTTGCTCAATTTTACCTTTATGAGGTTCATATATGTCTTTGAACTTAAATAAAATGTATTAATTTTCATTGCTTTATAGAAAATCACTGTATGAATATGCTAGAATTTATTTGTCCGGTTGACTATTGATAGACATGTGGGTTATTTCTAGTTTGAAGCCATTATGAAAATTTCAACTGTGAACATTCACATGTATATTTTTTGGTGGATATGTTACTTATTTTTGTTGGGTATATACCTAGAAGTAGAAGTGCTGAATCACAGAATATTTATGACCCCAAATGAACTAGATAAGGCCAAACTGTTTTTCAGAGTGGGTGTACCAATTTCCTTTTCCATCAAAAACATATGACAGTTTCAATGGCTGCACATTCTAACCATAACCAATGACTGTTGGTCATTTTACTTTTAGCCCTATCATTGGATATGTCTCATATAGTTTTATTTTGTACCCCTCGAATTATTAAGGAAGTTGAACAAATTTTCATATGTTTACTAGAAACATTAAAATTCTGTTTCTTAAAGTACCTATTAAATCTCTTGCCCATAACCTTTGTATTTTAGGTTTTTATATGAATTAGTTATAGATTAGTATAAGCTTTTTAAAATTCTGAATATGAGCCTTTGACAGTTGTATGTTAACAAATACCTTCACCCATCTATGGCTTGCCTTTGAAGTTTCTCTGAGATACCTGTTGATAAAGAGTCATTGAGTTCAGTGTAGAATAATTTAGTAATCTTTTCCTTTGAAGTTAGCCCTTTTTTATCCTGTTTGATAAATCTCTATTTTCAGGTAATGAAAATATTCCAACATATTTTAAAAGCTACTTATCTTTTACATTCATATCTATTGTGTACTTAGAAGTGATTTTTGGAGTATGGTTTGAGAGGGATCAAGTTTTGTATTTTTTCCATATGATTATCCAATTGACCATGTTAAAAAGATTATCCTTGCCCCACTACAGTATCATCTATACCATAACACAAGGGTCCATATATGTGTGAATCTATTTTGATGTTTCCTATTCTGCTCCATTGATCCATTTGTTGATACTTCCTATTGTTCCTGGTTTCTTCTGCTCAATTTTACCTGTTTGAGGTTCATATATGTCTTTGAACTTAAACAACTAGATTTATTTATCCAGTTGACTACTGATGGACATGTAGGTTGTTTCTAGTTTGAAACCATTATGAAAATTATAGCTATAGTGCTAAACTGTTTTAATTACAAATTTATTATAAATTTTGATGTCTGGTAAAATGACTCTTCCTACTGGTTCTTTTTTTTTTTCAAGAGTTCTTGGCCTTGCCCAGGCATGATGTTTCTAGCACCCTGGGAGGCCATGGTAGAAGGATCACTTGAGCTCAGGAACTTGAAACTAGCCTAAGCAAGAATGAGACCCCTCCATCTCTACTAAAAAAAATATTGAAAAAATGTATAAATTATCCCAGTGTTGTGGTGGGTGCCTGTAGTCACAGATATTCAGGAGGCTAAGGTAGGAGCCTAGGAGTTTGAGGTTGCTGTGAGTGAGACTGATGCCATGGCACTCTATCCCAGGCAACAGGGTGAGACTCTATCTTAAAAAAAAAAAAAAGAGTCCTTGGCCATTTTGGTTCTTTGTGTTTTCATATGTATTTTAGGATCAGTTTGTCAAGTTTCTCCCCTAATGTCCCAAATCCTGCAGAGAAATCTAATTCTGTTTCTGTTTGGCAATCTCTCAAATATATAAAGAGAAAAATCACGAACCCACCACAAATCTTCTTTCCTCCAGTTAACTGCCAATTCCTTAACTCTTCTGTTAGATAACCAGTTTCCAAGTTCTCTCTCATTAAGAGATATGTGCTGTGGTTTTGAGTTGCTCTATACCCATGCAGCATTATCCTATACCCAGTGTCCCAAAGTACCATCTTAAGGGGTGGCACCCCACCTTACAGGGATGTGGTCTCAATTGACCCCTGCATTGCTTTGTCTTAATATTGTGGATTTTATTTCACTCAATGTAACATCAACAAATACCAACCAAAGGGTTTTTTATGTGTCCAGCATTGTTTTGTGGATAATGCAAAGGAATATAGAGTCTAAGAATCCAAATTCTTAAGGAATTTACAATCTGTTTGGAGAAACAACATATAATATATCAATCAGAGTGTTTTAAATACACTGCACAGTTTCCATAACATGTGAATTAGGCTTTAAACACCTGAGGAATTGAGGTAAAGGCTGGGTCATTGTAAGTCGAGGTGATGAAAGAATAGAGACAGGAAGAACACGCATTTGAACACTCATCAGAGCTCCTGGCTTCAATATTTCTTGCATGTGCACAAAAATTAAGTACTGAATCTTTTTGAGCTTTAGCTTCTTCATCTATAATGTGTGAATAACAACAATTTTTAATATACAGAGTGATTGTGAGGCAAGTGAGCAGACGTATGTCAGCAGGAGCAGCAGAGTGGGAGGAACAAGCCCTGTGTGTAGCAGTGACCTGAGTGGGACAAGCAGGGGATCTGAGTGGGACAGACCAAAGTTTGTTAAGAGGCCGTCCCTTTCAGCTGCCCCTGTAAGAGCCACACCAGTTTCACTGTGAGAAAGACCTTTAAAACACAGCGCCAACAATAAATAAGGCTGCTTTGGTAGGTTGTAAGCACCAAGATATCCCTTGGGGAGTCCAAGCAAAGCCTGAAGAATGGAATTCCAGGGAAGATGGAGGAGAATTCGTACTTGGGGAGGAAGCTGGGCCAGGTGACCCTTAGGAGCTTTCTAACTCAGGCTTCTCTGAGGGGAGAGCTGAATGGGAACTAGCCTTCCGTTCAGCTAACCTGGTTTATTTGCTTCTCTTACAGGCTCTTCAGAAGAAATATGACCCCCTCCCAGCTCAGGACCCCTGCACTACCATTTACGTTGCTGCCACAGAGCCTCTCCCCGAGGCTGTCCAGGTAAGGCAGCCCTGTGTCTCCTCACTATAGAGAGGGAATATGTGGAGATGGGAAAGGGGAGCAACGTATGTGTGTGTGTGTGTGTTTGTTTGTTTGTTCATTTATGTAGAAATGGAAGGAAACAGATTGCTGGGTCCTGGACTGAGGACGGCAGGGAGCAGCAAGCAAGCAGCAAGAAGGATCAATGGCCTTGGTTTTAGGTTTCACTAAAACCCTCACGTGCCCACAGTGGGTCATGGCTCATTTCCTACTGACTAGTGTCTCTTCAAGAGTCATCTAAGCCAAGGCATTTGGCTTTGGCTTGGATGATTCTTGGAGAAACACTAGCCAGTAGGAAGTAAGCCATGACCTGCTGGTAAGCAGGTGTGAGGGGTTTGTGGGGGTATTTAGCACACCCTTTCAGGATGAGGGGCTCTCCTGCAACCTGAACTTTACCTTGGAACTGAGAATAATGTAACCTAAAAATTTGTTCCCTCATATTAATTTGAAAACAAAAGAAAGAAAGAAAGAATCATCCAAGGACCACATCGAATCAGCGGACATACTTGTTAAAAATAAGGATTCCTGGGCCATCCACTTAAAAGTCTATTAAATCATAATGTCTACAGGGAGTACCCAGGGACCCACATGTTGCAAAAGCAACACACCCCAGGTGATTGTGACATACACTGAAGTTTGGGGGTGCAGCTTGGGTCTAGGAATTTTCAGCTCTAGTTGCAAAGCAAAACTCACAGGGGAGCTTTGTGAAAACCTTTTTGCCTAGCCTCTGTCCAGCCCCATTTAATCAGAATATTTAGGGGTAGGGCTCAGCATGAGCGGTAAACGTGGTAGAGAATCTGAGGTGCAACTCAGAAGCGAACCTGCCAATTCCACCCAATACAGAAGCCGCATGGCCTATGCTTACTTCTGACAGGAATTGTTCCATCACTATGTGAATAAATTCTGAGCTGAAATCTGGGCTCCATTTGGGCTCTTTTAGGAGAGAGCCTGGGATTATAGAAGCACAGAAGTCATAAAAATGCCCACGTCCACCTGTCTTCTCAGAGTTCCTACTGCACTTATGACTAGAAGGGCCTGGGCAGGTGCCTTGTTTCAAGATTAAATAGACCTTCAACTTGAGGTCTATTCTCAGTACCTTGTCATATCTGAGAGGAAAGTAAAAATATAAACCTGACTTCAAAAGTTTTAAACTTTAAATAACATGGGTTTTTAATGAAATTTTCCTTGGGTGAGAAAATAGCATGTTACAGGTTACATTTTACAGTGAAGCTTCCCAAATACCCCATCCCTCCTCTTTCTTCCTCTGACTCTCCTCTCCCTAGACTCTGGGATCTTGCCAACCCTTGTTAAAGTTCAGTGATTTAGAACTCCCTTGGCTAGTGCAGATTGTGCCCCAGGCCAAACATCAAAGCAAATTTTTCTCCTTACAAGGGAAAAGAAGGGAAGTAAGGGGGCATGAGCACCAGTCCTTAGATCACAGAGACGGTCTTCTCGACTCCCTAATGCTTAGAAGGGATCTGAGGCCTTCACTGTGAGCAGGGCAGCAGTCTAGGGACCTGAGTGCCACATCCAGAAAGGCCCTGACTTTGACAGACCCTGAGCAAGTCACTAAGCTGCACAATCTCTCAGACCCTTTCCTTTTTCTCAGCAGTGCTGGACAGCCAGGTCCTTCCACTCACAAAGTTCTTCTGCTTTGTCCCCAGGAACCAAACTCCATCACAGTCTATGCCAGTGTGACACTTCCAGAGAGCTGACACCAAGGATCCAGTAAAGGGACTTTCTGAAAATAAACACTGAACTTGGCCACAGGTTCCAAGTTCCCTGAGACAGACACTCTGCACATCTGTACCCTTCTCGGATCAACTCCTGGTGATGGTTCCTCCACCCACACCTGTGAAACGGACAAGGCAGTGAGGCACCCCACGCACCCAGCCTGCGCTGCCCGGGCATTGACACTGAGCGGAGAGCTACTCGACGCAGCTGGCCATCCTTGTAGTGTGGCAGAAGAAATGGGCAGTGTGAGTCCAGACTCTGGGCATCCTGCTCTTTGCTGGAACTGGATGATAAAAACCAAAGACAGAGAGTCAGGACACCTATCTTGGCCCGCTGAACACTGGCTGCAAAGTCTGGAAAAGCTCACATTTTTGGCTGTCTTTACTTTATTCTGGGAGCTGATCCTGATCACCCACAGACCTGATTAAGGCAGCAGGCATGCCTCAGTTTCTCTTTCTGGATGAAAGGGAAAAGAAGGGTAAAGAGTGAACTCTTTACTATGTGTAGAACACTCTGAGATTGTTCTATAGAAGAAGCTAAGAGAATCCGTATTTTATTTGCAAAACCCACAAGCTAAAGACTCAATAAACTGAAAGAATGACTTTGAGATCTCTGAGCTTTGAACCATAGAATGAAAACCATCTAAGATTCTTAAAAGTAGAGTTCTATGCAAACAGCATTTAGTTTAGGGGAAAAAAAGTGGCAAGCACTTGGTGGTGCTGTTACAAGGGAATGTGAGATACTCAGGAGAACTTATCCCAGAGTGATTTTCCCTTCTCAAAATGATCTTTTTTAAATCTGAGTTTTCTGTTTATGCCTTTGAACAACAAACCTGGAGCCTCTGCTCAGGCTCTCTCCAACGATCTGGCTCTGACCTTTTCTTCCATCCAGAGCCTCATGGGGTATTGCAGATCAGGGTCTCTGCCAGGCTCATCCTCCTCCCTGCATACCTCTTCTCACACTAATTTTATCTTTGAGTAGAAAATTAAGTTATTTTGGCCCAACAGCTTCAAATGATTGAATGCTTAGTAACTTAATTTACAGGCAGAAAGAGGCTCTTTTTACAAAGTCCTGCTATCTTCCTACTCTCTGCTTTTAAACAGACCGTCTTCAATTTAAACTCTTCTTTTTGCTTCTTGCGTAACCTTGGTGAACCCAAGGTTAACCCAAGGTGGTTATAAAAAATAACCACTGGACCATTGCATAACAAGGGGTGCCAATTTCCCAGCTCAAGATTCTGGGGTCCTCTGTCTTATATCTTACTTCCTCTATTCAGCCCATTCATATTTTAGCTTCTGTGCCCACTGCATCTCTTTCCTGGTACCAGCTTCTGTAACAGGGTTGCTAGTTGCAATCAGCAGAAACTGACTTTGGATTTTATATGTAGAAAGGAATTTATTGAAAAGATATTGATTGGTTTGAATAACTGCTAACAGGTTCTGTAAAACCAAGCTTTGAAAGTGAGCAGAAAAAGGGGAGACTAGATTGTGACTGGAACCACAGGCAAAATTACAAAGCCAGCTCAGGGATGATGACCTTGGGCCCCACAGTGTCCCCAGCACTGCTGGACTTGAAAACTTGGTGTTACCATTGCTGCTGCCCTGTCTGCCACCAAAATAAGTTCACCAGAGTCCCTTCTTCATCTTTTCATCTCCAGTTCTAATTCAAAGTCTGGGACTGAATGGCTAAGCCTGGGTCACACATCCATGCACCACCTCCAAGAGATGCTGAGAATTGAATATCTGGCATTTCACAGCGATTGGGAAACTCTGCTCCTTATGAGTTGGGGAATTCTCTAAATAGGAGAAGTGGGGTCCAGCTGCTGGGCAAACAAGAAATAAACTGTCCACTACACGAACCTTGTACAACCTTAAACTTGCGGGCCATCTGTTCTCAAAACTGTGGTGGTACTAATAGGGATGTGTGAATACTGGGGTTTTGAGCACTCATTTTTTCACTACAACTCAGATTTCTCTAGAAGCTTAGTTCCCAACAGTTGGGTTTTTCCTGTGGCTGAATTTTACTTAATAGGACAGAAATAAAGGTGGAAGAAGAGGTTATCCCTTCAAAATATCCTGAATCTCTGGGTTCAGTACAGCCCTTGGCATTATGTTCCATACTTCTGGAGTCGGAGTTACGGCTGGGAAAACAGAGAGCCCCTTCTGGTGGCCAAGCCACTATTCAGTTTGCCCCAAATGACACTGTTGGGTGAACATGAGCTTGCCTTTTCCTCAGGCTTAAAAAAATTAAACTGAGACTTTAGAGTTTGGTTTCCCAGTGTTCCCCTCTAATGCTGTTTTCTTTTGACCAAGCATATCTGAATTCTGGGGAAGTCAGGAGGAACAGACCTAGTCTCGGTTTTAAGGCACTAAGGTTCTGAAATACAAGGGGTGTGGTCCCAGCTCTTTAGGACACTTTCTCAGTCATGCAACCAGGATGTGAGTATTACAGGATGCTGGCTGACAAGCCATTGCGTGTCAATTCTCCTGAAGTTTTATGTTTCTACTTCTTAGAAATAAGTAAATTACCGGCAATGCATTGAGGAGATCACACTCTTGTCTTGGGTTTCCTAGAGCATTTCTAACACAGCAATATGGCAACATGTGTTTGCTGCTCTGTGTCTCCACAGCCATAGTTATGAAACCCTGAAGGTGGATGATTTGATCAGATGAGATGTGTAGTTGTCCCTTCTTAGGTCATTGACAAGGATTAGCCAGGTGTCCACTTTACCAAAGATCAGGCACTTCCCTCCACGTGGAGAAAAGAATAATGTTTAAAGATTATTTAATTTTTTTATCACCACCAGAGTAATCCCCTTCCCTGAAGTTCCCCAAATTTCCCTCGTGGAGAAGATCTAGAGTAGGGTTTCTCAACCGCAGCACTACTGACCTTTGGGGCTGGATAATTCTTTGCTGTGGGGTGGTTCTGTGCAATTAGGGTGTCTGGAAGCATCCTTAGCCTCTGCCCACTACATGCCATAACCCATGTCCTACCCTTGAGCATGACAATCAAAAGTGTCTCCAGACCTTGTCAAACGTCCCTTGTTTGGCAGAATCTCCCCCAGTTGAGAAACAATGATCTAGAGATATGCTGGACCCCTAATGAGTCTTGGAAAGACCAAATACACTTCGATATACCAAGAAGTTGGTCTATGAAAAATCATATTTGTTCTACTGTTTTTGCATTCATTTTATGGTGCATCTATTCCTGTGCCGTACGTTTTCGTTTCTCCAGTTTCTTCTGGAACATCTTTTTCTTCTGTGTTATCTCCTCTTCTGATTTGGGAACAATTTGTTCCTTTTCAGTAAGGATCATCCGGATGTGGCAGGGGGAGCTCATGTATGGGTTAATGTGACCATGAGCTCTACAAGTTCAGTGACGCATCTTGGGTGCTTTGTTCACTTGGATGTGCTCAATGACCAGAGAATCTACATCTCAACCCTTCAGTTCAGCATTACTCTCGAATTACTCAGCATTTTTAAGCATATACTGCAAAAATTCAGCACTCTTTTTGGGCCACCAACCCTGTGTCCAGCCCCACTGTTTGGCCTGGGCACACCTACCAACTCCACCACTGTAAGGTCAGAATGGTACACACTGTTTCTTTAAAGTAACATCCTTCAGATACGTGATGACTTTTTGCATACTCTTGATGGCCTGGGCAGTTTCACGTGTGCTCTTAAAGTGAACACAAATATTTGAGCCTCTTGACTTACATGACTTTGTGGGGTTTTCTGGTCAAGTGAATAGCGAACCATTTTCACAGATCACCTCAGGCCGCTTAGGGGAAGAGCTCAAAAATCATATTTTAAAAGTGACCACCTGGTCACCTGGTCACCTGAAGCATGCCTGAAACCTGCTGATAGTTCCAAAGTTACCCAAATATTAGAATTACGTGAGTAACTTTTTAAAAATAGTGATGCCCAAATCCAATCTCAAACCCAAATGAAATCTGGGTTGAGATCTATAGAATCACCATCCTAGAGGTTATGAGACTGAAAGGATTTTGGCATGAACTCTTCACAACAGCCACAAGAAGGTGATATAACAAAATAGCCCACCCTTCCCAAGCTCACCACCACAGCTTCACTGCATCTAAAAAAAGATGTGAACTTAGTCACAGGGTCACTAAAACTGTGGCTGGATTCTCATCAGCTCACAGCACTTACAGGCTACAGGAAGAGTTGCCTCCTCTCCTTAGAAATCAGGAGGCCCAAGATGGACTGATGACAAGTTCTAATCAAGGTTAACTAGAATAACTTTATTTCATAGAAATTGAGCTCTACTCACTACTTCTCATTCAACAAACAGTTATTAAGTTTCTATTAAATGTTTGAGCCTGCCACCCAGTGGAAGATACAAAGAAAGGCAATTAAAATATTATGATTGATGGGTCACTACATAATCTACTGAGACCAACTGGAAAATAAAGACAAATGCTACACAGGGGCAATTAATAATTACACAGGGGCAATGACTAGGTATGTAATTACCCTAATATCAGAGGAAGTGAAGTGTCTTCAGTAAGCTCATGGTAGGTGCACCCAGCTTTAGGAATAAGGAAGGTAAGTTCATTTTAGGTAAAAAGCTTGAAGTGACAATAGAAATGAAGTAGAAAATGTCCATGACATAGCTAGAGATGAAACAGTAGAGCTCATATTTAAAAAATAGGAGCAAGACACAAGAGTCACCTTCATTGTAGTCACATTTTGAAGCTGAAACTAGAGAGAGAGAAAGAAAAAAAATTGATAATTTTTGATCATTTTATGCCACATTTAAAAAGACAGAAGAATTTACAACATAGTCAAGGATGTAGATAAGATCACTGGTGTCATCAAAGGCAAGGGAATAGAGTCCATGGAGGACAAGACACCTATAACAGAAGCTGTTGAAGGAGGAAGAGAGCCTGGAAAGGGCTACTAGGTTTGGCTACAGATGATAAAGATTTCCTATTTCTTGTAATGATCTCCAAAACTTACACTCCCACTAATAGTACATAAAATCCCCCAAAGTTCAAGGTTTGAATAAGCATCTAGAAAGTTGAACATGTAGAGGTTCCTGGAAGGTGGCGTGCCCAAATAGGGCATGGAAATTCCCTGCACCTTCCCAGATGCTTTGCCCTATGCATCTTTTCCATATTATCCTTTGTAATATCCTTTATAATAAATGGGTAAATGTAAGTAAAATGTTTCCCTGCATTCTATGAGCTATTCTGTCTAGAAAATTAATTAAACTACAGGAAGGAGTCATGAAAACCCCAATTTATAGCTTGTCAGTTAGAAGCATAAGTGACAATCTACTACTTTTGACTGGCATCTAAAGTGTGGGACAGTCTTATAGGACTGAGCCCCCAACCAGTAAGATCTGATGCTATCTCCAGGAGGACAGTGTCAACACTGAATTAAATAAGAAGATACCCAGCTGGAATCTGCTGAAACAATGATTGCTTGGTATGTGGGAAAACAATCCTCAGACATCTGGTCACAGAGGTGAAATGTTACATTGAGTAGTGTAAGAGTGAAGAGTAGGAAAAGTACTTTGGCATTTTTCCTCTTTTACAGTGTCTGATTTTTTTTTTTAATTGTACTCCTTTTTTTCTTCCTTGCTGCCAGACAATGTGGGAACAATTCATTTTTTAGTAGATTCAAATTCTCTGTGGAAAATCTCCATCTTTTAATCTGTTATGGAAATAGTGGAAATAATATTCAAAATATTAATTATAGCTATTTATAAATCTTTGCATTTGAACCTGATAGGTCTGCTTCTAATGTCCTTTTTTCTCTTATTAACCATATTTTTCTCTGTCTGGTATTTTTTAAATTTAATGTTATGCATTATATATAAAAGAACCAGAATGGCTTCAGATTATATTATCTTCAAACAGACATAGTTCCCTCTTTTATCTTTTAAGTAGATATAGGAAACTGATCATCTTGATGCAATCAGAGATTCAGCTTTTAGTTGGGCTGGATTTTAATTTATATAAGACAATCTACATTTGCTTCTGCCTATTTCTTGAAATTGGTTCTCCTGGGACTAGGTTAAGATATTGTCAGGCATCGTCTCCTCAGATTTGAAAGACAATGGGAGACCTAGCCCTTCCTTTCAGTTTCCCAACCCAGCTCTTCAGCCCTTCCATCCTGCACAGCTTCAAAATTTGGCAAATCAACTAAAGGAGAAACCATCATGGCAGGTTTTATAACACCGTAGAGCTGTAAGAGATTTAACTCTGCTTTTAGAATATGTCAGTCTAGTTCCCAGGCTCCCATGTCTTCCTAGAACCTAGAAGATGTCCTGTGATAAAATCCACTGTGTGTTAGAGAACACCTCAGGTTGCTGCCTTAGTCCATTGGTGCTGTTATTAACAAAAGACATGAGACTGAGTAATTTACAAATAATAGAAACTTATTTTCTAACAGTTCTGGAGGCTGGGAAGTTCAAGACCGAGGTGCCAGCATCTCATGAAGGACTATTTGCTGTATCCTGCTATAGCAGAAAGCAGAGGACCAAAACAGGATGAATAATGTTGTCATATGGGAGGAGACCAGAAGAGAGTGAACTCACTCCCTCAAGCCCTTTTTATAGTGGCATTCGTACACTCACAAGTGTGGAGCCCTCATGGCCTAAATATCTCCTGTTAAGCCCCACATCCCAACACTATTACATGGGGGATTAAATTGCCAACACATGAATTTGGGGGCACACATCTATACCAAAGATGTTTCTAAATGATCTGTGTAGTCTTGCATAGGCAATAAAATCTTTATTGTTCCATCCTCTTCTACCTAGATCAAGCTCAATGTTCAGCTCATGTCTATATTCAGCCAATTTCCTCCCCACTCCCCACTCAAAGTGGTTGATATTGTCAGCTCACATCAGAAATGTTCTGCTTCTCTGGAATTTGGGGTTATAGCATCTCATTGTTTTGCTTTGAAAACTCTCTGATGCCTTCAAAAATAAAGGTTTTGTAATTCATCTGACCTTTTATAATTTGTGCAGTAGGACCATTGGAATGCTGCAAATGATTACATCCCACTTGGAGGTGAAAGACATATGTTTTGTAATATCTTGACTTAACTCAAAGAATTTCTGAATCAAATTCTCATTTTTAACTGGATACATTTATATTCTATACCTAACTTCAGTGAAATTAAAAAGTCCTTCAATTTTACAGCATTAAAACTTGCCAAAATAGTAACAAGAATTATAATTAGATAAAACTTATTTGAGAAATGTTGTGCTATAAACATATTTAAGAGAGGTACTTTGAACAGAGGTACCAATATAGAATCCGAAAATATCTGGGCTAAACTGCTTACAAAAACTTAGAATTTAGAATGCTATGGTCTGAATGTTTGTGTTCCCAAAAATGCATGTCTTGAAATCCTAACTTCCCTGCTCAAGTACTAGTATTAGAATATGAGGCCCTTGGGAGGCCTTATATCACAAGGGTAGAACCCTTATAAAAGAGCCCCCCTAGAGGTGATGTCAGCAATGTGGCAGAATAGGAAGCTCCTGGCCCTTTTTCCACTCACAAATACAACAAATAAACAGATCAGTTGCCACTGAAAGTCAAAGACTAGTTGAGAGAATCCTCCCCACTGGGCTACTGAGAAAACATCCATATTGAATGGGAATAAAAAGCTGAGGCAGATTCAGGCCTGGATCCTTAACTGATGTTCTTTCTAATATGTTTATTTAACTCAGTTAAACTCAAGCATCTTTGTTTTACATGACCCCCAAATAGGTTTTCAAATGTTGACACAGATGTGGGGCAGAGCAAGGTAGGGGACCAGAAGTATCGTTCATCTGAGCTCTCCTAGAATAACTGGGGAAAAAGAGAAAACCCAGCCATACCTGGCACAGGGACCTTACCCAGAGTAATAGTTCAAGGAGCACAGCAAGAAGGTAGGGATCTGGATACAGCATATGATCCAGAGCAGTGGAAATCTGATGAATTAGGCAAGTGAGTGCCACTGGCTTGGATCAGTTGGCCCCCCACAGAAGTCTGGGATAGTAGGAATCCTTTCCAGAATTTTCAGTTGTTGGGGGAAACTGCATGTTGAGTGGAAAGCTTGGAAGAGTGGACGGACTCGAACAGTATACAACAGCCAGGTTTGAATGCCGGTTGGAATGGATTTGCCATAGATTGGTGACTGGTGAGGCAGCCATATTGAGAAGGTCTTGGTAGGGGGATGGCTGCCATTGTGAGAAGGTCATGAAAAGGCCTTAGCAGGGGAGCAGTGCCTGTGGCTCAAAGGAGTACGGTGCCAGCCCCATATACCAGGGTTCAATCCCAGCCAAAAACTGCAAAAAAAACAAAAGAAAAGGTCTTAGCAAGGGCCTAAAGCATGGCCATCTTAATTCTGCCTGCTGGGATCAGAAGTTCACTCTTGGGACAGGCTGAAGACTCTTGCACCCCATGGGAACTAGAGTCTGGGGACACTGTGAGACCTGCCCCTGAAGGATTCTTATGAGCTTTAAGATCCCAGTCCAGCAGGGTCTGAAAGTCAAGGAAACAATCAAGTGATCACCAAAGGCAAGTGAGTTTGAAATAAGAACGATAGAGGTTGCTGGCTATGTCTCTGTCTTCTAAAAAAAAAAAACCACAGTGCTACCTTGTGTGCTGGCAACATATTGCAATATAATGTCATCAAGAGCAAGGACTTCTGTTTGAAATAAAGAAGGCAGTGAAAAGTAAAAAGCAGAACAGGGAAGTGAACAAGAAGAAAGAATACATGAGGAGGAACCAACAGAAAAATTCAGGCAACATGAAAAACCAAAACAGAGGAACTCCCCCAAAGTACTATAAGGCAGCTACTGCAAAAGACTCCACCTATAAAGAATTATTGGACTTGACAGAAAGGGAATTTAAAATTTGGATGATAAAGACAATGAAAGGAATGGATGAAAAAATGGAAAGACAGAACCAAAAGTTGGACAAGAGATATGTAGAATATAGAAAGGATATGGTGGAGCTAAAGGAAATGAAGGAGACAATCAGAGAATGTAAAGATGCAGTAGAAAGTAACAAAAATAGATTATACCATGGAGAAGAAATAATCTCAGAGATAGAGGATAAAGTTTTTGAGTTATCCCAGGTTGTTAAAGAGGCAGAAAAGAAGAGAAAGAACTATGAGACTCCATGAAGTGTTCAAACATATGAATAATAGGGATTCTTGAGGAGAAGAAGAGTGTCCCAAAGGAACATTGTGGAATGGAATGGAACAATGGAAGGGAAGCCCTACTGGAGACTATCATAAAGGAAAACTTTCCAAGTTTTATGAAAGACCCCAACACACTTATTTCAGATGGATAATGAACCCTGAGTCATCTCAACTCAAACAGAGCCTTTCCAAGCCATATTGTAATAAAACTTTCCCAAGTGAAGATGAAAGAAAAAATTCTACAAGCAGCCAGGACTAAGCGCCAATTGAACTACAGAGGCAGAGCCATTAGGATGATAGCAGACTTTTTAACTAATACCTTCCAAGCCAGAAAAGCATGGTCATCCATCTTTAACATTCCTTTTTCTTTTTTCAATAATTGGGGATTCTTTGAGGGTAGAAAGAACCAGGTTACACTACTTCCATCTGTCAGGTAATTACCTTCAACATTCTTAGACAAAACAGTTTCAGCCCAGAATTCTGTATCATGCTAAACTAAGCTTCACAATTGATGGAGAAATCAAATCTTTTGCCAATATACAAGCACTGAGGAAATTTGCCACAACAAGACCAGCTCTACAGGAAATACTTAGACCTTTTCTCAACACTGAACACCACAATGGACTACCAGCAAAGTAAACACACAGGAGCTAAAGGTCAAAACTTAGTTTTCAGGTGGTGCTTGTAGCTCAAGCGGCTAAGGTGCCAGCCACATACACCAGAGTTGGCAGGTTCAAATCCAGCCCGGGCCTGCCAAACATTGACAACTACAACCAAAAAATAGCCGGGTGCTGTGGCAGGCACCTGTAGTCCCAGCTACTTGGGAGGCTGAGGCAAGAGAATCACTTAAGCCCAAGAGTTGGTGGTTGCTGTGAGCTGTGATGCCACAGCACTCTACCAAGGACGATAGCTTGAGGCTCTATCTAAAAAAAAAAAAAGACTTAGCTTCCACAATGGTGCAAAGAATAAAACTACACAACAGACTTTCACAGAATAAGATGAATAGATCTCCACCACACTTATCAATTCTCTCAATAAACTTTAATGGACTGAATTCACCACGGAAGAGGCACAGACTGGCTAATTGAATAAAAAGTATAAGCCATCCATAAGCTATCTTTGGGAGACACACCTAGCCTTGAAGGACAAATCAAGACTCAGGGTTAAGGGATGGAAAACAGTATTTTATGCAAATGGAAATCAGAAGAAAGGAGGGGTTACAATCTTATTTTCAGATACAAGCAGATTTAAAGCAAATAAAGTTAAGAAAAACAAAGATGGACACTTTATATTGGTCAAAGGAACAATACAACAAGAAGACAGTTTGATTTTAAATATTTATGCACCCAAATTAAATGCTCCCAGATTTATGAAACAGACTTTGATGATAAGCAAGATGATATCCCATAACATCATAATAGTCAGGGACTTTAACACCCTTCTGACAGAACTGGACAGATTCTCTAAACAGAAACTAAACAAAGACACAAAGGACTTAAAGATGACCCTAGACCAAATGAAATTAAAGGACATATACAGAAAACACTATTCCAAAGCCGAGAAATATACATTTTTCTCATCAGCCCATGGTACGTACTCCAAAATCAGTGATATCCTAGGATACAAATCAAACCACAGAAAAATTGAAAGAATAGAAATTACACACCACAAAGAAATAAAGGTGGAACTCAACTCCAACAAAAATGTTCATCCCCACAAAGACTTGGAAATTAAACAACCTTATGCTGAATGATAGCTGAGTTCAGGAAGAGATAAAAGAAGAAATTAGTAAATTCCTCGAACATCACAACAATGAAGACACAAGTTACCAAAACCTGTGGGATACAACAAAAGCAGTTTTAAGAGGGAAATTTATTGCATTAGATGTCTACATTTGAAAAACAGAAACAGAGAAGATCAACAAACTCATGAATGATCTTATGGAATTGATAAAAGAAGAACAATATAATCCCAAACCCAGCATAAAAAAAGAAATAACCAAAATTAAATTAATTAGAGATTAATGAAATTGAAAACAAAAAAACATTCAGAAAATGAACAAAACAAAAAGTTGGTTTTTTAGAAAAAAATAAATAAAAATGATAAACCTTTGCCCAGATTAATTAGAAACAGAAAAGTAAAATCTCTAATAACCACAATCAGCAACAGTAAACGGGAGATAACAAGAGATGCCACAAAGATACAAGAGACCATCTGAGTACTACAAGAAACTCTATGCCCAGAAATTTGACAATGAGGAGGAAATGTATCAACATTTGGAATCATAACCTCTTCCTAGACTTAATCAAGAAAAAATAGATTTCTTGAACAGACCAATTTCAAGAACTGAGATCAAAGAAACAATAAGAAAACCTCCCAAGAAAACAAAAAGCCCTGGGGGACGGAGGCAAGATGGCAGTCTGTAGCCAGCTTTCCACAGAGGCTCCCATCCAGAAGGAGAGTTAAAGGACAGAAATTTAGCAAGAAAACCAAAGGCTCTGATCTGAGCCAAGAAGATTGAAGAACACACATCAACCCTGCTGAGGTGAACTGTGACCCCAAGGATACAAAAGATTCACAACTCATCACCAAGTGGACAGGAATCCCCTCCCCATGAGAACAGCTTGGAGTATACTCCATACCTCCATACAAACAAGCACACAAAGTTCAAATGTCCTCCCATTTTAGCCCACGGGAGAGACCCTCTAAAAACTGGACCTCCTTCCCCTACTAGGGTGCCATGGCACTCTCCTGCCAGGCATAAAAATGTATAAAACTATATATTCTCTACCTGAAATTTTGAACTCCCAGAACTCCGCCCCACTCTCACCCCAAGGTCTGGAAGCCTGTCCCCCATGGAGTCCAGATTCTTGGGCATTTTCTTGAGGGGTATAGATGGGGCATGGACAGTTGCTGATCTGTGCTGATTCTCCGGCTTGGGAGTAAGGAGAATAAAATCAGTTGAAAGGGAACCACATAGAAGCAGGGGTGCCCTTGATTCACAGAACACCAGTGGCAGCTGCGGGAACATTAACAATAGGGCTCACACCCCTGGAGACATTTTCAAAGGACACTCTCAGTCTCTCTGGGCAACCAGAGGAAGCCAGGCAGCTTCTCTGGTGGCAGCCACTGGTGGTACAGATCTGGGACTGAAATGCAGGCCCCGGGAGTAAAGGATATACCTGAGGCGGTACTGGCCTGGGAGGAGCTTGGGGGTTAGAATACGCAGACACAGAGACAGTAAACTCCCAGGGTAGGGCTGACCCAGAGGACTGCTTTACTGAGCTTCAGATGCACCTGGCCCTCAGGGGATCAATGCTGAGACAAAGAGCAAGTGGCAAGAGGCTGGAAGTGACAGCTAAGTGAGACTTCTGACTGAGTCAGTGGAAATGTTGAACAGGCCTATATCAAGTTCTGAAATAGCATCAACTATACAAAAATCTCCCTAAAAAGAAAAGCCTGGGACCAGATGCCTTCATGTCAGAATTCTACCAAATCTTTAAAGAAGAACTAAAACCTATATTCCTCAACCTTTTTCAGAATATAGAAAAAGAAGGAATACTAATCAACACATTCTATGAAGCAAACATCACCTTGATCCCCAAACCAGGAAAAGACCCAACAAGAAAAGAAAATTATAGACCAATATCACTAATGAATATTGATGCAAAAATATTTAACAAGATACTAACAAACAGACTCCAACAACACTTCAAACAAATTATACACCATGACCAAGTGGGCTTTATCCCAGGGTCTCAAGGCTGGTTCAATATACGTAAATCTATAAATGTAATCCAGCACATAAACAAATTAAAAAATAAAGACCATATGATTCTCTCAATTGATGTAGAAAAAGATTCTGATAATATCCAGCATCTCTTCATGATCAGAACACTCAAGAAAATGGTTATAGAAGGGACATTTCTTAAACTAATAGAGGCCATCTACAGCAAACACACACCCAATATCATATTAAATGGAGTTAAATTGAAATCATTTCCACTTAGATCAGGAACCAGGCAAGGTTGCCCTTTGTCTCCATTGCTCTTTAACATTGTAATGGAAGTTTTAGCCATTGCAATTAGGGAAGAAAAGGCAATCAAGGGTATCCATATAGGGTCAGAAGAGATCAAACTTTTATTCTTCGCAGATAATATGATTGTATACCTGGAAACACCAGGGATTCCACTACAAAACTTTTAGAAGTGATCAAGGAATACAGCAATGTCTCAGGCTACAAAATCAACACTCATAAATCTATAGTCTTTATATATAATAACAATAGCCAAGCCTAAAAAACAGTCAAGGACTCTATTCCTTTCACAGTAGTGCCAAGGAAGATGAAATATTTGGGAGTTTACCTAACAAAGGATGTGAAAGCTCTCCATAAAGAGAGCTATGAAACTCTAAAAAAAGAAATAGCTAAAGATGTTAACAAATGGAAAAACATACCATGCTCATGGCTGGGAAGAATCAACATTGTTAAAATGTCCATACTACCCAAAGCAATATATAATTTTAATGCAATTCCTATTAAAGCTCCATTGTCATATTTTAAAGATCTTGCAAAAATAATACTTCATTTTATATAGAATCAGAAAAAAACTCAAATAGCCAAGACATTACTTAGAAATAAAAACAAAGCAGGAGGAATCATGCTATCAGACCTGAGACTGTACTATAAATCAATAGTGATCAAAACAGCATGGTACTGGCATAAAAACAGAAAGGTAGATGTATGGAACAGAATAGAGAACCAAGAGATGAACCCAGTTACTTACCATTATTTGATCTTTGACAAGCCAATTCAAAACATTCAGTGGGAAAAGATTCCCTAGTTAACAAATGGTGCTGGGTGAACTGGCTGGTGCCCTGTAGAAGACTGAAACTGTACCAGACCTTTCACCATTAACTAAGATAGACTCTCACTGGATTAAAGATTTAAACTTAAAACATGAAACTATAAAAATACTAGAAGAAAGTGCAGGGAAAACTCTTGAAGGAATTGGCCTGGGCGAATATTTTATGAAGAAGACTCCCTAGGTAATTGAAGCAGTATCAAAAATACACTACTGGGACCTAATGAAACTAAAAAGCTTCTGCATAGCCAAGAGCACAGTAAGTATAGCAAGCAGACAGCCCTTAGACTGGGAGAAAATATTTGCAG